>JAZHYW010005310.1:0-73299 GCA_037355805.1 Ixodes ricinus | reverse complement strand
AGACAAAACTATGCATTTTAAAATACATTATCGATTTTTTTTAAGTGTTTGCGTACTCAATACTAAAAGTACTACCGACAAAAGAAAATAAATCCTTATATTATGTATTGTCAAAAATGACAAACGATTTTCATTAAAAAAATCTAGAGCGCCACCACACTCAAAGAACGTAATAAGAACGCAAATAAACTCTGCCATAATATTAAAGATGTTATGAGGTAACGCTAGTAAGTAGCATCAGCACATACCTGTTATACACCCTTTGTTAAGGAAAGGAGTAGAATGATGCGACTACATTTCCCCTGGTTGACGTGTTTAAAATTAAAAAAATAACAGAAACGGAAACAAGAGTTTTAGGCTTCCCAACTTCTTGAAGCAGGCTCGAGCCCCCGCTTTCACATTTATCCTTACTTAAGGTTGCTTGCATTCATGCGATCCAAAACCGGAAATAATGAGACGCAACGCATGAACGTAAACACCGAGCAGACGCATCACGTTTTACTCGGGACATTCACTTAGCTTTTGTCATGAAGCTGCGTTTGAGGTTCCCTTCTCCGGCATTAATTCTGGGCGTCACTGCCAGGCACTGACTGGGCAAATTTCTGCAAGCGTGCATTAATTGCCCGGGGAAATAAAATCTACGCCAAACAATATAGTTTCTCATGTATGTTCGGTTACAGCTACCTCAATAAAAGCGAACTCATTAAACAAACCTCAATTACAGAGCAAAAGAAAACGTCAACGGTTCGAGTTGAACGTTTGGAACGTTCTACTGAAGCGAATGAAAACTAAGACAGCTTAATATAAGTAGTTTGTAATATCGTGGTGTTTTGTGTCAGTGCCACTTATTATCTAATAAAACCAACCACGCGTGAAAATAAATACTTTTATTTTCACGCAAAAAAGAAATATCGAAGCGGGGGCAGCTTCTAAACAAATGTGGATATGAGTTTCAAAAACTCGTGTTCTTAGACCAGTTTGTGGACCTCGTAGCTTCCATCAACGGAAATACATTAGGACAAGGGAAATGTATGTGCAGTTATCCATCTCGTTCAGGTGTATCTTGGCACTGTATGCATATTTTTAATTCCCTCTTTTTCCTTGAGTATAGCAAAGCCACTGATCATCACGGGATGGAAATCCGAGACCGTATGCATTAACCTGTTCGTGAAAATAACCGACGTCTACGAGAGCTCCCAACCTATTCCTGGAAAATACATTAAAAGATATGGGCCTTCGTTGTGAGTTTATGCAACTTTGTGGTCATTGTATTTTATTTAAGCATAACTCGGTCAACGGCGAAATATACGGCCTTGGCGAGCCAATCAAACGCAGGAGAGAGAAACATGGAAAGGAACTTGTTTGCAGTATAGCAATGTGTCGCATAATGTGGTGACGGCTCCACGAATCACTAAGCATTACATCGAACGAGCCGACCTAAGAAAGCGTAATTATTATTGCCTGATGTGCCTTCTTCAGTGCCATTTTGACGTTGTTGCTCGAAGACGTCACATATATCGCTTAATGATGAAAAAAAGCACCAACACGCTTCCGTAATATAAGGCGCAACAGGAGGGATTGCTCAGACAAATCCAGCTGATGGATGCACAAAAAAAAAGGTGGAGGGGTCGGATTTAGTTATGTTTTAATGCGAATAGCATTCTTTGGATACTTCACGCACTTTTCGTCTATGTATCTATCTATCTATCTATCTATATATCTATCTGGCTATCTAACCTCTTACGCCGCGGGTCGATAAATAAATAAAAAAGACCGGCGCCGGCGGGATTCGAACCGTTGACCCTTTGATCAGCAGGCAGACGCGCTAACCACAGAGCTATGAAGGCAGTCATTCAAGGCACTCTAAACACCTGTTTATATCTTTACCATCGCGCGCGTTCCATGCACGAGGGCTCATTCCGCTCTCGTGAGGCTTAGCACTGCCCCTAGCTCACCCTCTCCCGCGCTCGGGAGAGGGTGATGTAGCGGCCGTGCTCACCCTCACGAGAGCGGAATGAGCCCTCGTGCATGGAACGCGCGCGCACCGGTAGCTGTGACAGCGCTGTAAGGCGCGTCCTATGGTAAAGATATAAACAACCGTTTAGAGTCCCGTTGGTTGAGACTAGCTGAGACGCCAGAAAGTCTGGTCGGTACCATTTTGAGTGTTTGTGCGTATGGCGCGTGCTTTGCTCGCCTTCCTAAGTGACACAAACGCACGTGCTGGGCTGCGGAGATCGTGCGCAGAGCTGTGAAAGTGTCAACAAATTTAGAATCGCCTTAAGAGTGGGCTGGCGTATCTAGAGTGTGCCGGCTAAAGCCCCTCTATCCTGGGAAAAGTGGCGCCATTCATTGTTGAAGAAATGATCGATTCACGTGCCGCGCGCCACTTTTGGGAAATTCATGGCGTCTGAAATCTAGCTCAGTGCTGCGCTGTGCCGCCATGATCTTCCCAGGGG
Organism: Ixodes ricinus; assembly: GCA_037355805.1. Classification (NCBI taxonomy): domain Eukaryota; kingdom Metazoa; phylum Arthropoda; class Arachnida; order Ixodida; family Ixodidae; genus Ixodes; species Ixodes ricinus. Next base: position 70,843 of record JAZHYW010005310.1, on the reverse strand, counting down.
CTGCACGTTACACGTGCCTCGTGCATCGACGAACGTTGCGCTACTTTTGAAACATAAAGGGGCTTTAGTGCCGGCCACCTGACGAACGCGCATAACTCCGCACCGTTTGATGCTATTCGCATTAACGTAGATAATCATTCCCAAAGGATGGGTTCTGCTGATTTTTTTTGTATTTTTTTCTGTAATTTTTGTTGGAAAAAACAACCTTAAAATGAAATTGGTAAAAACTTCATTATCTTGAATGTTGGATTTAGTTCTGTTTATCAAAATTTTCATCCAAATAGAGAGTTTGCTATTCTTATTTATTTGCTTCCGCCTCAAGTGTGTTGAATTTTATTCTAAAAAAAACGTATATTTTAGTTATCTCCCGAAATACTAAATGCGTCCCGGCACTTGACAGGCGCTAAGCCCAGTATAAAAAATTAAAGATCGACAAAAAATAAAGCACACACACGAAAAAAAAAAATATTCGGACGCAAGAAGGAAAAGTACAACAAACAATGGCTTACTTTCAACTTTTGAGAGCGAGTGCTCGTCTGTTGTACTTGTCTTCCTTGTGTCCGTGTTTTTCGTGCGCTCTGTTTATTTATATTATAAAACTGCACCATGCCGGCACAGTTCTCACCATTTCTGAATATTCGGTAACGCAAAAATTTTTCGGTTCTGCGTAGTCTTCTCCAAGAATGTGGCAGCAACGGGAGCACCTCCGCGCACCAAGAACGACGGTGTTGCGCTCTCTCTATTTCTCTCTCGTGGACTCGTCGCTGATCTCGTCCTCGGTGGTAATCGATCATGCAAAGCAGGAAGGCTTCCGCTACCGGAACCAACAGCCGCGGAAAGCGCACTCTCGACATCATAAAAAGCAGTAGCAGCGCAGGAAGCGGTATAGTGCAGGTCGGGACCCAGAGGGTTGCTGTTTTCCGGAATGCCGAAATCTTAGAAGGCTGTATTTATGTGACTTATAGGTGAGCCGGAGGGGTGTGGAGCCGGAAAGAATTTCAGGTATCGGCAGAGTTGGGGGTCGAAAGAATGAGCTTTGTTTGCGCATTAGTCGGATGCTCAAAATTTGTTTGAGAAAAACTAAAAAATGAAGGGGACGGGAACAGGATTTACATGAAATCTTTAGGACTGAAGACGGAAAACAAACCTGCACTATATGCGATTGACTGGGAAACCTTTGTTAACACAGAGTTGATTAATGTTATTGTGGGGTATATACAGGGGCTTTCACCAAAAGTGGACAAATTCGACGTTGCGAAAATTACGCGTCGCAACAAAAAAAGGCTTGTGTCGTTTTGGTTCTGGGCCAGGGGCTTATTTAGGAAAATTATTAAAGACCGGGATAATTAGATTGTTCATTATTTTTGCGTAATTAACTTTCTTAATATTGTGTTTAAGGGCATTGTTTCAATTAGAAAATTGCTGAGAATCATCGAAAAACATTAAATCAATAAATTGCAGAACGATAGAAGGAACGCGTAGCATTTTACTGTTTTCTGAAAATACGCACAACTTCGACGGGTTTTTAAGTTTCGGTTTGCAATCGGAGCGCTTCTTGGCCCAACGGCACCGCGACCCGTAGAGAAATAGTGCAAGCAGCCTTTGCTGCGTTGCGCGAGGACAGCGCAGCAGAGGTTGGTTGCACGATTTCTCCACGGGGCGCGGTGCCGTCGGTGCCGAGAAGCGCTGCGATTGCAAACCGAAACTTAAAAACCCATCAAAGTTGTGTTGTTTTTCAGAAAGCCGTAAAATACCGCGCGTGCCTTCTATTGTTCTGCAATTTGTTGAACACGTGTTTTTCGGTGATGCTCAGCAATCTTCTAATTGAAATAATGCCCTTAAACACAATATTAAAAAAGTTAATTACGCAAAAATAGTTAACAGCTTCATTATCCCAAACTTTAATAATTTTCCTGAATGGGCGCCTGACCCAGGACGAAAACGACACAAGCCTTTTTTTGTTGCGACGCGTAGTTTTTGCAATATCGAATTTGTCCACTTTTCGTGAAACACCCTGTAATACCGCCGAATCGACTCGACTAACTGAAGAGGCTGAAACACAGCATGTAAACGCAGGGGTGTTCCAAGAACAAACAACAGGGGACCTCGTTTCAGCGTTGCTCTTTCAAACAATACATTGAAGACGAACAGAAACTATTCCATTACTGTCGTCTAAGAAAAAAAAAAGAGGTCTGAAATTGATTTTTTTTTTGAAAAACGCAATCATGTAAAAGAAAACAAGCTCGTTTTTTTCCTCTCACCTTCGTCTCACAGGCCATTGTTTTGTGTAATCTGGTGTTCTCTGAAATGCTCGATTGCGGCTGAGTTAACAAGGTCGTATGTAGCGATATGAGAAAATAAGATCCGACATAGATGATCACGGTTAAAGGCGCCAAACAATGTAATATGCAAAGTCAGTACAAGTGCGGCTGCCTGGACCTGGGCGGCTGACTCACCTCGCCATCATATTTTAATAAAGTTGCTATCTACCAATAGCAGTGACTGCATAAAAAGGAGGCAGATGTTTTGTATCAAAAAGCCCTGAAACAGGAAGCCAGACAATACAAAACAAAGCCCTGTAGGAATATAGCACTTCATGTTCTATGACGCTATACCGGGAGACGTTGAGCGCTGTCTTGTTGAAAATGAAATGAAGCCGCCTTACAGCACGCACCTGGATATTGCTGGTGTCTTTTCTTGTGCGTGAAGAGAGAATAATTTTGTGACAGACGTAACCGGGTCTCGGCCATAGCAATGGCGCGTTGTAATATAGCTTTGTGACTTGTCACAAAGGAATTTAATGCCAGAGTTTGTTTTTGTTCTATAGCTATTTCAAAACGCAGATTTTTTTAAATATTATTCAGCGCCTCTATCACGACATTTGCAGTCCGCCTTGAAATCTGGCAACCTTCTGTCTCTCCATTGTAGAAACAAGTTTCGTTAGCGCAGTGCTGTTGTTAAGCTCGGAGGATCATCACTTAGTGTTAGTTTCACGAATGACGTCTTGTACAAGTCCCGTGCGCATGGAAACAAGAAGGAAATTCACCATTTTCCTGAATGCCACCGAGAAGACATTTGTAATCAGCTATCGCAGACATGAAACATCAGAGAGCGCGATGCACGCGTTCTTATAAAAACACTTCAACCGGAAATTCTTGGCGAAAAAAAAATGTAGATTAAGCTATATTATACCTCAGCCCGCAACGTGACTTTTCTTTCCCTAAACTGAAACGAGGATCACCTAAGAATGTTGGCAACGTGCTAACAACATGCTCGCAAAGAAAAAACAAAAAATGTTTAATTTCGAACACTGCTACTGCTTCACATAGTCGACGTGTTCTTTTGACTGTTGGATAACAAATAGTTTCCATGCGTACATGCACAAAATGTGACTAAATTCAGGGCACACAGTGATGCCATTGATTAGGGATGGCTAGTTGGGCTAGTTGGTTTTGCATCATGGTGTAATGCGCAAAAACAACAAGGACGAAAACGAAGGGAGAACTGGACAGGACGCGGCGTATGCCAAGTCGCACGCGCAGACACTTTAACAACGTTTTTTTATATCATCGATACACTAAAACAATAATTGAACCCACTAGCCCTCTACAATTACTTTTCGAGAGGATTGCTCTCTCATTCGAGCTCTCAAGTTTCACGCTGAAGTCCGCGTTAGAATCCCGGAGGTGAATTAGATTGCCCGAAGCGCAGGAATGTGAGGAAATGAAGAGATTAAGGGAAAAAAAAAAACATATGTGATCGAGCAAAAACGCAATAAACGATGACCCTTCGCCACGTTTTTATTTCTTGCTCAATATTAATTAAGGTGACTTTGTATTTCCCACTTTTCGATGTCAGCTAAATAAGCGTGTGCCGCCTTTTGTCGCAGGCGAAGATTAACGCAGTTGAGTGAACGGTTGACGCGCACTGCGCATTAAACTGTTCTACTTAAGTACCTGCTATCGCCACTATGACCTCGTTGTTAACCGACACTCATTCTCACAGTTTTTATTTCTTCCACTTCGTGTGGTTTTTGTGTCTTAATATTAGGAAATTTATCTTCGAGTGACCATTGTACTGCTCAGAGCGGGACAGATTTGAATATTATGTGGTAGATATGTTTTGTGTAGCGTTTTATGGCGGTTCTGGTAAGTAAATATTTCGTATTATTTAGGCGTGAAATATACAAAAAAACATATACAATTGCAAAAATGTATGTCTTTTTCGGATTTGTTTATGTCATAATTTAAGTTAATGGCTTAAGAAATATTTGAAATTTAATTGCAAATGTATTGGAATAAGCTTTCTTTTTACGCTTGGCCATAAACGAGTTTTGTACGAATACGTCTCGTGTACTTCAGCTGTGAAAGCTGCTATACTTAATATTTCCTCGAAATAGATTAGGTTTATAGCCCTAAAACTTACAACACACTCCAATCCCCGACCACAAAAAAAAAACAAAAAAACAAACAACAACACACGAAAATACCACTTTTTTTTTAAGAGGCATGCTTGGAATGGCCCCGAGCGGCCTTCTTTCTCAATAAACGCCATTTTCCCCGCGCACGTATTGATCGCATAAAGAAAAACAATAGAACTCGGCTCTAGGACACGCCGCATTGAACAGCAGAAACTCACCAAACTTCCGCACGCGAGCGTCCGCTTCCACTGCCGGGGCAACATTGGAGTCAACACCAGAGGCGTGTCGACTTTAGCGTCGATGGCACCCCGGCTCGCATTCCTGATCAAGCGCCGAAGCAGATAAGCCTCCCAACACGAACCAACGTATCAGATCACAAACAATGCGCTCGCGGACGCGACCAGTGTGTGTGCCTGTACATTAAGGCGCCAGTGGAACGCCGACCGAACATTCAACAGCTAGCCACGTACCCGTCGTCGCTGTAGTTCGCTTCATGGTTACCGGCCGGCTCGAGGCAGCTTGTTGATGCACGCTATCGTGGGTAGGCTACGCATAATGATCTCCTTTGGGATGCTTCCAGTGCATATTTGCCGTCCTGTTTACTAGTTTCGTTGTGTTTATTTCTGTTCATAGGGAAGTGTGGAGAATGAAGGCTACTGGCCCTTCTCAAGGCCGGTTCGCACACATGCGTTTGCTTACGACCAAGCTTCTTCTGATCTCATACGTCGACAGAACGCGCTGGCGCGGTGGCGCCATCTATGAGGTGACCCTGGAACTACATTTCGAATAAAACGAAGGTTTCACAGCATTTGCAAGATGAAAAGTACGTGCCATCAATGAGAACATGTGGTTTATAAATCTCTTAAAATATTTTTTTTCAAGCCAAGGAAGAAGTAATTATGCGCGAAAAAAATACCAAATATACGGAAAAGCCAAGTGTTCCTCGGCCACCCGACAGATGGCGCCAGTGTCTATTCTCGTGGTATGAGATCTCAAGATGTCATAAAGCGCTCCGTCGCAAGCGGGCGCAATTGTTGCGAACCAGCCCCAAAATGGCGTGGTGGTGAATGTAGTAACCCCAAATGTCAAGATGGGAATAACAAGTTTGTTCAGGAAACACAAGGGCTGATGTAGATCGACAGTCCAGTTGTGGCGCACGGCTCGCTGATAAGGGACACGAAGCGGCCCGTGTTTAGAGAGCTAAATGACTTGCACTATCTAGATTGAAGTAAAAGTAATTTATCTTATAGGTATTTCGGGGCATTTCGGCCCCTTGCGTTATTGCTGCGCAGGCTTACTGCGGGGTTGTTGGATATAGGGGTCTTTAAAGACGTGAGGCCAGTCATCGGTCCTTACGTTAAGTATGTACAGCTGTAGAGAATTGGAAAGCGGATAACGATGCGCCAGCGCTGTTCTTTTTTTTTTTTTTTGTAGCGTTAGCTACACTGGCCGTGGTTGAGCTGTTTCGCGTGGCTCTCATAATGAGTCGTACTCCGTGCTGCACAAGTGCGAGGAGCAGGGACGTCAAACGGCGCACAGCTGGCGGGGCGGAGCCGCCGTCGCCGCAGGCTCCTCTACCGCGCGCGCCTCGCCAATCTGCGCAAGCGCGACGAGCAGTGACGTCACACGGCGCACAGCTGGCGTGGCCGGAGCCGCCGCCGCCGCCAGCTCTACCGCCACCGCACGCGCCTCGCCGGTCTTCGCATTCCAGAGGAGTGACGTCATAGCCGCTGCAGACGCACTGGCGCCGCCGCGTGCCCAGCCGTGTGCCTTCGTTGCGCAGTATGCCAGTCTGACGCTGCACCGGAGCTGCTTGATAGCGCCTCTCATTTTGTGCGCATAAGCTCACGCTACGTATATCCTGGCATAGCCAAGCTAAGCCACCGCAATTTCTTTTTTCAAAGAATTTGGTTTAACGTTTGCAGCGTGGATTTCGACGAAACGCCTCTGTCAACTAGGGTATATATATATTTATAAAATGCACAATACCTTAATCACTTTATTACTTGTTTAAGAAAGGGGGGGGGGGTGAGGAAATCGGCAGTGGATGCGAAGTGTTCAAAAAGGCCAGTTATAAAGCATTAACGCAATTCAACTTTAATTACCCCATTTTACGTGCTTCGATACTTTCTCGCGTAGGTGTGTCGTCATTATTACGGAGCACATTAAAACTGTCGAAAGACAAAGTACATCCTCAGTCTCTAAGATCAAAGTATGCCCAGATGGCGCTTCATACACTTAAGTATGCTTTAAATTTGCTCTATTGAATCTGTGATTGAGGCATCTTCCTGTTTTTCTTGCCCAGTGTCAGCCACATCTTCAGGCCTGTGATGGGTATAGCCAAGCACTGATATTTCTGGAGGTTAAGAGGCTATAAAGCCCGCACTTTTCACTAAAAACAAAAATATTAATTCCCAATTCATGCGGGCTATATGGAACCGCTCCACCGAAGCACGGTCAGCATTTGGGACCGCGTGAACGTAAATAGCGACCTTTGTGTTGTGCACCCTTTTCACCCCAGCATCTGAGAGGTTCGACCTATCTTACTACCTGTACTCCCTGCCCTTTCTCATCCATTCAGACTCCCTTGAGAAATCACATTTGACACACTTCAGCACATATTTGCAGTCATAACAAAATAAAATTCAGCATTGTAAAAAAAAAAAAAAAGTATCCACACCCCGGAAAACAACAGCGATTCTACAGGGCCCCGTCAACGGCAGGACCGACTTTTCTTTTATTCCAGTCGCAACCCTGTCGAATCAAAACTATCACACTGGCAACCAGACGGCTGAAAAACAAGATCTAATGTATCCACGCTGATACTCTTCGTCCTAAGGACGAATCTGGAGAAAGTAGTTCCTCGACGAAAAGAAGAAATATTGATCCCCCAAAAAAGCAGGGCGCTGGATGGCGCAGAATGCAACACTGGATAGGGTAATAGAACCACGCGCCGGAAAGAATTCAGCTTCGGACGTCGCCGCGTCCAGCGATCAAGATCTCGTCAGAGGGTCAGCTGGGAAGATGAGAATCTTTCGCGACGGCAGCACACGAAACAGCTGCCACGAATGGCCGCCGACTTGTCCTGCACTTAGCGGCGAGCAGAGACGGGGAACGGGGCATGCTTCCCCCGGCTGTTTACGTACGACGTGTGCGTATCCCGATTCGCGCAAAAGACGGCTGTGGCTTCGCGCGCACGTACGAGTTGCCTTTCATCCGTTTGCTGGCGGATTTTCTGCCTGCTTCCCTTCTGGGCGAGTTTCATGTTTGTTTTTTTGTTAAATTCTGCCTTCTGCGTGTCTTTCCTTAGGTGGCGTATTTTTCCACTCCATCCTTGAAAGCACCGTTCACAGACTTGTGTTTGAGTAACAATACGTATTTTTAAGCCTTTTGCGGCGGCTTACGACCGGCTGCGCAGCAATGCATCAGGTCGTTAACCGTCACAAGAGGCTTAGAAACAGATCTTGTCTTAGTCGGTCGTAGTCAAACGCAAGTACGTGTGCGGGCCGTAAGTTGTCCTATGCTTTTAACGTTTTTTTTTTCTCGTAGCATGCGGTTAAACTGTCACCCTAGCGTACTGGTTCCTGAAACACTGTCCCTATAAAGTCCCGTTCACACACTTGCGACTCTTAGAACCGAGCGCCTTAAAACCTCTTAAAATTTCTAACAACGGAGGAACATACTGACACGCTGGCGCCATCTATGCGGTGACACTGGAACTGCATTTCACTAGAGCGAAGGTTTGGCGCTATTTGCGAGGGCAAATGTACCTATTACTTATGGGAAATGCTCGGTTATAACATTGACAAAGATGTTTCAAGCCAGGAAAGAAAGAATGTTGAGTGAACGAAATTTAAAATATACGGGACCGTCCAGTGTTCCATGCTGTCCGATAGGTGGGGCCAGTGTGCCCTGGGGCCAGTGTGTCTTCTCGTCATAACAGATTTTAAGATGTTTCAAGCCACTCGGTACTAAGAAGTCGCAAGTGTTAACGGGCCTTTACTCGCTTTCTAAATATTTTACCCACAATAGAGACAACAAAGTGAATATTAGAAAATATCCAAACAGAGAGTGAATAAAAAATAAATAAAAGATGTCAGCTAATATAATATATATTTTATCTTTATAATTATTTAATTTTTGTTTAATTCTTCCTCTGTATTATTTTCTATATCCACATAAATCTGCATATAACGTTGAAGGAAAAATAGTATGGTGTCATCATCTTGAAACTGTTCGCCGTTCGAATTCTATGAACGGGTCGCTTACTAATAGTTAAAAAAGGCGAATCGCATATTTGTTAAAATGTTCCGAGATATATAAAAAAAAAAAAAAACTAACGTGCAAACGACTGAAGCAAAGATATAAAAAAGAAACATACTTAATATAGGAACCAGACGGCTCTTGAGACGACTCTCTTCCGAGATTCCAACAAGACGGCCCTTTCGAAGACTCAAAGTTATATGTTGCATACCTTTCATGCGCATACATTTTCTCCATAATTTTATGTTTTCATTTTTTATTGCGCAGACAAATCGCTCATTTTAAACTCTTCAACCGTCATAACACGATTTGAAGGCACCTCGAATGTGGGGCAAGAAAAATTTCAAACAAAAGGTTAGGGCGCAGACGAGCTGGTGGTGGTTAAACATTTCACTAAAAACGCCGAGACTGGGACGACAAGGGACAGATAAACACAAAGTCTCAATGGAAACTTTGTGTTTGTCCGTTCCTTCATAATATTTCAATTTGTTTCCCGGCAGAAAAAAAAAGGTTTCAAAAATGTTACTTTTCTTGTCGCACTTTTTAATACAGCTTATTAAATCTATAACATAAACACGTAAAAAAGCGTGTTAATCAAAGGTTTTGATCGGTCATAAATAGTCTCGCGTCACCAAGACCAGACACTTCCTTGATAACGCATCCTTATGGAACTTGAAATTTATCCTCTCTTCATTTTATATTATGATGTTGCATCTTAGAAACTAAGAATGCTTATCATAAGTGAGTAATCCATATCATGCGCTCTAAAGTCTATTTCTTGCTGCAGCGTAGGGGATGCTGCTCGGTTGTCTGATGAGGCACCCGAGCTCGGGGTTACGGCACACTTAGATTTGCCACACTCCTCGTAATTGGCATTCAATATGCCCGTCAACCAACTCGCCCAAGTTTACACCTTGTTCCTCGTAATCAATTCTTCGCGCCAGACTCCGCCAATCTAGTGCCTAAATACAAAAACCAGTCAAAATATCGATTTAAACTGCGATATCACAAGGATTCTATAGACGACGTGTTAAAAAAAAACACACACAATAAACAGGATTGATTCTTTTAGCAGAAAAAAAAATTAATTATCTAAAAGTATGATTTGGCCTTTCAATTGAGTTGCAGAGCCGCCGGAAGGTCATGAAGGTGAGGAGAAGGCTGTTACTTCAGCCGTTATTGGGGGACTGGAAAATAAGCAAACTTAAGACCACAATAATTGCAGGCTCGAGAGTAAAGTTCTAACTCAGAGCACCGCTCGGGGTCGACAAAGGTGCGCTCGGCGAATTCGCCATGTCGACAATGAGAAAAACAGCAGAATGATTCATCCACTGGTGTCAGGGGAGAAACACGCACCAGCAACACAGCGGAATTCGATTTCCACTCTATCTTCTGTCCTGTCGTCTCTGCTCCCTTGTAAGTGTTGATGCCCAGGCGACTGCCAATTATCCTTCCGTTGAACCCGTAGGCCGCTACAGGGCAACCAAAGCCCTAACACTAAACCGGAATCGCAAACCGAATCGTTCATGCTTCACTAAATCCAAAATTGCGCGCGTGAAACACAAAATCCAAACAGACGTAAAAAAAAAATCACACAATTGACAAACAGGTTTGTGGAGTCAATGAACACTGTCTTTCTAGAAATGTCCGAATAAAAAATACAAGGAAGCAACTAGGTATGGTAGGCAGTGTCTAATATTAAGACCTTGGCCTGGAAGCGAAAATGCACTTTACAGGTTCAACGAATATTCGGGAGTTATGCAAAGAGTCTCGTCGTACTAAGTTGCGTGACTGCTGAGGCTGAGGGGCACTGCTCACAGCGCCGAATTGGAAAAAAAAAGGAAGTTGATGATTACTGCCTTCACTTCGCTTCTATGGCAGAAAACTCCGGTCGATATCAAGGCTTCTGCCGCCATCTTTGTGCAGACTTCTAAACTTGGCGTCAAAATCCTGAGCCACGTTGTCAAAGCTAGCGTACTTTCCGTAGTACTCTGCCAAAGCTATTGGGGAGAGAATCCAACCGTCGCACCCCTAGCGGATAATTTGAGAACTAAACCCATGTGGACAACAATTTCCTGAATAACTATGTAGCGTTTCTAGCACAGGGCTCGGCTGACGTTGCCGAAAACTGTGCCAGCGTTCGACTTGGCTCATGTCTCGTCAATGAAGCTTTAATATAACATTTTTTCTAAATTCCCCAAGCACCACAGATCAAGCTCTGTGTGTAGTTACAGGCGCTGCACGAGCTAGTGTCTGCAGCAGCAACTGATCTAAAGCAAAAGTCTCGAACACATGCTACATCGCACGAGCGTTCGTCAACGCCTTATTTTGGTTGATGAACTTCGAACCTCATACACTGATAATGCGAGCGTGGGCAGGTCTCGTTGCAATATTCACGACATTCTAGCTGGTATATCCGTAATTTGGCAGGAGGCAACGTTCCTACAGCCTGTAAACTGATGCTTTTAACCCAGTTTGGACGGTTTCGCAAATATCGATTTTTCGACGAATCACGCTGCGATTGGCGAGAGTCGTTTACGATGATGTCTTTGTTCAAAAGGTTATTTCTTTCCCATGAACCACTTAAGAATTAAAGTCTACCGTAAGCGTACAACCCGGTTGCTGAGAACTGAAGTGTAGTTTAAACTGAATGGAAAAAATACCTCCCCTTCCAACCAAGAAAAAACAAAAAGAAAGAAAACATGCGTCGGCCGGGAATCGAACCCGGGTCAACTGCTTGGAAGGCAGCTATGCTTACCACTATACCACCGACGCAGACTTACATTCGGCGAAAGAAACCAGATACTCTAGATTCAAAAATAACTCCATCGCAGCACGGCCGGGGTGGAATGAGGTCACCGTTGCGCTTTCCTGCCTTCCTTCTGGGAAGGTCACGTCGCCTTTTCCGTGCCCACCGACAATTACTTGGTTGCGGTGTTGCCGGCAACGCGTTACTAGTAACGGCGTTACCAGTAGCCCGTTACTTTTTCCGGTAACGTAGTAGCGTACTTGTTACATTATCAAAACAGTAACGGGTAACATACTTACGTTACTTAATGCAAGTAACGGGTAACGTATAGTTACGTTACTCGTTACTTCTTTCTTCCGAAACCTGCAAAAGCGTACACTTAAATTATGTTTCTATTCTTCATTTACCTTATACGTTGCTGACGGAACTGTTTCTACTGCTTTCACCTGTTTCTATACTGCACTAGTGTCTAAAACTGGTTTCTATACTATGACATCTCGGCGGTTTCTATACTGTTATGTATACTTTCTATACTTCATTTACCTTAAGTCTAGACGCAGCCGACGCTACGAGCTGACGGAACTAGTGCGGAGCGCAAGTTCGTCTGCTTCTTCTGCAGGGGTTGTGGTGACGTCAGAAAGACGCCAAGCTCTGATTGGCTCTGACTGAAAGATAGTGGGTAGACCTCAAAGCAAGCTGCCTCGAGGTCTACCCACTATCCGTCATTCAGAGCCAATCAGAGCTCAGCGTTCTGACGTCACTACAACCCTTGCAAAGAAGCAGACGAACTTGCGCTCCGCATTGACAGCGTCAAGAGGGCACCATCATGGTGTCGTCGTGTTCCTTTACGTGTTCTATCATCACTGGGCCAATCATAAACAAAAAAGGCCTAGTGACTCGTACTTTTGACGCTGCTTGGTCGGTCCCATTATCTCGTAGCTTTGGCTCCGTCTGCACTTGATCTGGAACGAAGTATAATGCGCCGTTTCTCTTGATTCACGTAAACCCCCTTGATACTTTTACAAGTATCGACAACCAATACAAATGACAAATCACATTCCGCTGGAACAAAATGGCGGCATTCAGTTCAAACCTGCATTGACTGCGTTTTCCGCCAAGCGTTTCGCCCCAGCGGCAAAAGCTGCGGCGGATTCGCTAGCGAATCCGCAAGTGCTAAACGTACCAGGCGCCCGTTTCCGGCTTGAGCGGCGTCGGCGTTGCCGTTGCCGTCGGCATAATTTCGCGGTGCATTATGGGACGTTTCCCATGATTCACCGCGCGGGAGGGAGGAGGAGGGAGGAGGGGTAGGGGAGGAGAAGGAAGGGGGAGGAGGCGAGGAGCACAGGAGGCGAGGAGCACAGGACTTAAGAGCTGAGCTCTAATTCGGCATTACAGGGAGTTGTAAACCTCTTTCATTTTTTTTTAAATATTAAGCTGACGCAGGATAAGCTTCTTCGAAACTTTTGCTGACTTGGCAAGCGCATTTTGGCGGTTAGTTTGGACGACTTCAGAAGCGGATTCTTTCGATGTAGACGGGTGTCTGACTAACGCTTCGTAAACAGTAAAGTAGCACACTCGCAGTACTACTGCAAACACCGCAGTTTCACGACAAACGCATAATTAGAAATGCTAGAAAATATTTGTCAGAATCATAATTCTTAAAACACTGTGACCACCCTACTCATTGGACGCGATTTTCTTTTAAATAAGTCATTCGAAGTTTTTATTTGACCTTTTTTTTAAAGGGCAAAAAGTTTTCTTTCTGTGTGTCCTTGAGACGCCGAAATATTGATGTGCCCCAATCAAAAGACGCTCACTCCTCAACGCCAATATGAATTGGTTGTTATATTTTTTAAAGGTGTTTATTTCTAAGCTGCAATTTCTCTTACTCAACATATTGGAGATGGAATTTCTGTACATCATTTATGGTTATGTTGCTGGAAATATTTTATGCATTTGGCCTAATCGAAATTCAAAACATACACATTATAACTTCCGCAAGACTCTTTTTTGTTTTGTTTTGTTTTTTGATTATATAACAAAAACAATAACAAAAATTGCAGCATTAAATTTCAGAAGCTGGCGTATTCTTTTTGGTCGAGTGTCTATATTAGTAACTATGCTTACAAATATTTATCAATCTCGTGCCATAAGACCTCATATGGCGTATGCAGTACGCAGAAAAAGTACTCAGGTTTCAATATTTTAAACGTCCGTGCAATGATTTTCACCTGTGTAAACCCGCGTCGGCGCGAACATAAACAATCGCATTATTTTTCTTTCTTACTTACAAATGTCTTGCGTAAAATCGCAAGGAATTAAATAATTACCAAGCAAGCGCGTGGTCTTCGAAGGCCCCCAGCACGACTTAACAAACAAAAGTAGAGCAAAGATCAGGCAATCGCGCATTAGAGGAAATCAAGCCTCACATGATTCTAAGGCCGGCTAACTGTAACAAATACTACACGCAGACTTGCAAGGTCAAATATTTACATTGAAATTATTGCGTTGCTTTAATGGAAGTTGCCCGTCCTTTTCTCATCTTTCAATGCACAAATGTAACACAGCACACAACAACCGAGCGTAAGAGGAGGCGTTGTCGGATATAAGCACGATCACGGGACGCACGTTGTTGGACGTGGTTCGTAGCGCATACTCAACAAAAGTTCCTACTGTGCGAAGAATGTAACTGTCCTGATTGGAAGGGGTATGCTCGATCAGCAGGCATAATCGCGCATTCCTCCCGATTGAGATATTTCTTTTTTGTACAAAATAAATGAAATCCATCTCTGAAAATTCGTTGCGAACAGCGACCAACAATACAGAACAGTACAATTCATATACAAAAACTTGCCATTCTGTCAAAAAAAAAAAAAAAGGCTGAGGGATAACCGTTTTCAGCTATACTCCGTTCAACCTTAAGCTGACGGTGCCGTGGAAGCAGCCTGTTTGTTCGGCGAGTCCCACAGTAGAACCCTTTAATTTCGCGGCCCCTATTTTTCGCGAATCAATCAAACAGGACATAATCGCGGCTATTAAATTTCGTGAATTTTTCGATTCTCAAAATTTGCGAAAAATAGAGGGCTCGCGAACATTGAGGATTTTACAGTAAGTCGGGTTTTTTTGCCATAACCCTCTTGTTCACACCCACGCGCGGAGAGGGGGGCAGGTGATGAAATGAGGCCGGTTGACTGGACCGGCCAATGCGCAGCTCTCATCGCATTGTCAGCAAGGGATAACCGGAGTATACCAACGGTGGCAGACTACGTTATGAAGGCAAACCTCAACGCCATCATTTCAGTAGGCATATATATGTCTTGGCCAGAACTCGCTCTAAGGCGGCGCTGATGATATGGTAATAATCCCATTTGCATTCGGGGTATACATCGCGCAGAACATTCTTCGAAAAGAAAGGTGGGATGGTGACCACGCATTTATATGCTGTTGTTTTCTTTTTCTTTTGGGGGTTTGGGGAAGGGGGGGGAGGCTAATTAGAGTTTGTTTGAAGGTACTGGGCTCTAACAACTCGAAATAAACCATACGAAATATGTATTTTGCAGTGCTGGCATTACTATATTTTTTTCCCATGATGGTGTTGTATTGTTACGCTTCCGGATAATGACGAAAGATTCTTGTCTCATTTTGATGGCCGAGTTTTATCCAAGACGTTCGGCAAGAGGAATTTGTTTTAGGCCTACCGTTGTTGTCTTTTTCTCGGAACACTTTCTTTTCTGCACGCAGATTTTTAGAGCTCAGAGCGACGTTTATAAACTTTTTGCGAACCAAGGCATGGGCAGTTTTGAATATAGTCATTTATTATGTTTTGCTTAAACGAGGTTAAACGGTTTTTATCTAAATATGTCAATAGCTCTCTTTCTTGAGGGTGAAATTGCGAAGAAAATATCCCTACCAGGAGAAAACGAGATTAAGAACTGATAGCAGTACTTAGATAGAAATGTATTAATTTTATATTACTTTATAATTATTTTTTTTAATTTTATTTTTGCGTAATGTTTTATTCCTGCGTACTTTGATAGATATAATTTTATGTGATCTTTCCTTAAAGGGAAACTCAGACGTTTCTTTATTTGAGGAAAAACACTTAAATCGTCTTCATTTGGCGGCTCGAGAATTACGAATATCGATTTCTTTTTCTCCAGTTTGGTGCACCACGAAGGCAGCAAAAAATCATTTTCAAAGCACCTCTTGAAGCCCCTCCTTTCCTGGAGTGTGGCGTCATATCTAGATTTTCGGAATCTCCACTCGCGCATCTGCAGCACCTATCAAAGATATGCACGCGCGCTCTTTTACTATTTTCAAAAAGGTCACAAAAAGACGTCACGACTGGTGTCAGTACGGTGGAATATACATGGCAAGCTTGCAATTGCACTCGCTGTCCACACGAGAGGACACGCGTTGGCGTCCGAAAGATTTGGGTATGGCGTAAAAGCTTGTCGGTGGTTTTCCGTGTTTTTTTCGCGTTCAATTAAATTTTTTACAATAATCTCTTCAGCTTCCTTTAAAGTAGCAATGGCAAGTACCCAACCCTTCCTTGGGTGAGCTGGGGCAAATCGCAGTATAAAAAACACTAGAAAATACTGAGTTATCACTCTTTAGTTAGTCGACTCCATGCTCTGAAAATGGAAAAGGGTTGACGTCAACGCGCAATATGCTCTGCTATTAGAAGTGTCATTAAACGGCGAATAGTGCCGCATGACAAAATCTCCGCGTCTCAATGCACACAAGGTCGAAAATCCACAAACACTAGACCGTTAGGCAAGAATATAGTGCCGACGCGGCCTCTTTTTTGTGTCTCTTGCACTCCTTACCATCAAATAAACTTCTTGTCTTTCTGTGGATGACCGCATTTCATAAATAATTTCATTCATTTTATTTCATTTATTAATCCTGCCAGCCCATACAGGGCTCTTACAGTTTGAAATAAAAATACATAATAAACACATACAGGTCGCTCGTACAAGATAATAATTTTCCCGTAACAACAAATACAATATATTAGTATAACAAGAAACAAAAATAAGTATACATAAATTACACTCTAAATATACATCACTCAAAGATCAGGAAGAATCAAAGGAACACATCTCCAGAAGTTGATATGATACTAAGGGTAGTTAAATATATTAAATGTAATGAGTAGCATACAGACCAGTCGTTTCAATATTTAAAAAAAAATGAACATAGTGACGCTTATGAAACAGTGGCATTCGGTAGCATGTTCTATTCGGTTATGGCTCTAGGAAAAAACTGATTTTAAAACAGTCATTTCCTACAGACTATCTTGGAATGTACGTACATGGTGTGGCGTTGCCTTGATGATTAATTGGAAGGAGTTTCGAAGTAGTCTGAGATAATATATTTTAGTTGATTATAAATAATCAGGAAAAAAATTTCATGGGGTCATATTTTGTTCTAGATTCAAAATTCGGGACCTTTGCGTGTTCACATAGTTCAGTGGAAGAATAAGCACGACTATGTTTGTTAAATATGAATCTGGAGGTAAGTCGCTGAATGTTGTTCAATTCTAGCATAATTTGTCAAGTTATGTGGGTCCACACAATTTTCTCATACTCAATAATAGGTTTCATGAGGGTCTTGTATGAAGAAGCTCTTATTTCGGGTGTAGCACTGGAGAGGTTTCGTCGAGGCTCCATAGTTGTCTATTATCTTTGTACTGCACACATTTTGCAGTGTGTATCTTCAACATTAGGTCAAAGTAAATGTCAAACGTAGATGCTTATATTCCATGACTCTAGAATGTTTCTGGTTATCTATGCTATAGTCATAATTTAGAACATATTTTCTTCTTAGTTATTATCATAAAAGCAGATTTTTTCAGGTTTAACACTGTGCCACGTTTCACACCAGTTATTTATTTTAGTAAGTTATTGTTCTAACTACACCTGATCATCTGATGGGTTTATTTTACTGTATATCAGCAGTCATCTGCCAAGAGTCTTATAGGTACTGCAGTGCCATTGGCCGATCGTTTATAAAATTAAAAATATCAAATGGATTTAAAACACTTCCCTGGGTACTCCTGACGAAACCGGTGAAAGCTGGAGCGTATATCCTCTATCCATGTGTGCTCTCTAAAGGAAAGATAGAGAAAACCACTTCGTCACATTTGGATTACGAAAATGACTTAAGTGTGGGAGCGAAATCCGATAGAAATCTTTTCTGCTAGAAAGTGTGGGGCGCGATATTCTAATTAATAAGAACGCTAATTCAGCGCGTGTTCGCATGTCGGTAACAGCTTATAGAGGTTCGTTTCATTTTATATATTTCTCTAACGTTACAAATGTGTCTGGATGTGCAAATGAAGAGTCAAAAAGCTGATGTACAAAGTGGCCACTTTGGTTTGACATTTACAAGGTTCAATTTTCGCAATAATTGTTCGAAAAATTAAATAGGAAATATATTTATTTATGTTTCATATATAAATATTATTGCCTTCTATCTTTTTGCATGAATTCTTGTCTTGGCTTGTGGTCTTTCTTAAAATTATAAATAACATGCAGCTTTATCAAATTTCACTGAATGTCCACAAGGCAAAGTTAAAGCCTTACAGTTAATAGACGGCGTTTTATGTTTAATATGATCTTCAGTTATATTAATACTGTAGATAAACAATATTGTTCTCGTTTAATCAAATGTACAATTTTGGAATCCTACGTGCCACACCGAAGAAAGGCATCTCGTACGTGGCAACGTAGAACTGAGAGATTAATTTCGACCATTGAGGGATCTTTTGACGTAAAACCGAAATCTCGGTTATACAATGCCTTCTCTGGAATAATGTACTGTAAAAATGCGAGTCCTCTGCCGATGTTCGACCCGTCACCTGGGGACGCGTAGGCCGGCGCTTTGCCTTGAATCACCGCATCGATGACTCCAACTTCCACACCACCTCAACTCCTGTGTTGCTGTGCACCTTCTGTCGCAAAAGGCGGTGCTGCTGGCACAGAGTGAGTGTATTGAAGACTATTGCTTTAACCACCTGATCATCTGATGAGTTTATTTTACTATATATCACGCAGTCATCTGCCAAGTGGGGTCACATGACCTGGGGGTCACGCGACCTGTGGGAGGTCACGTGACCAGGGGTCACATCAGGTGTAGTTAACAATAACTGTTGGTTATCGATAGTCGCTATCGATAACCAGCAACAAACTTCTCCTACAAAATCAACATATGCATATTGGAATGTGCATGCACACTGACACGTGCTCTTTCTCGCTCTCTCTCACACACACAAACACATACGCACACAAACACACAAATATACGTACGTATACACACAGACTAAAAAAACGAAGCCGTTTACAACTCCTGTAACGCCAGGTGGAGCGCAGCTCTTGAGGAGGAGGAGGGAAGGGTACTGAGGGAGGGTATACCCCTCCTTTCTCCTCCCCTCACGGGGGTCACGTGACTTTGGAGGGGGGTCACATGACCTGGGGGGTCACGTGACCTGGGGAGTCACGTGACCTGAGGGGTTACGTGATCTATTAGGTCACGTGACCTGGGGGTCACGCGACCTGTGGGAGGTCACGTGACCTGGGGTCACATCGCCTGGGGGTCACGTGACCTGGGGGGTCAACTCAACCTGCGGTTACGCCGACACCAACGCCGACGCCGCCGGCGACGTTGCCGGCGACGCCAACGGCGACGCCGACGCCGCTCAAGCCGGAAACGGGCGCCTAAGAGCTGCGCTCTCAAAAGTGGACGATTCCAAAAATCCAAGGAGTAGAACTTATCGGCACGCACTCGCACGCGCATAAGAGCGCCCACGCCCACATAAAAATGCGCGCACACACACAAAATGTTAGCAATCTTGCCAGTCTGTAATATTGATTTCCGTAGAGGTACATTCAGGTCTTTCTATGTGAGAACAAATGGGTAAACAATATGAGGCATATAAAGTGAAAAAGTCACTATAAGTTTAATGTAACGGGAAAAAGACGCCCATTGAAGTATTTGTGCGCGCAATCCCAATGGAAGGCGAGAGGTACAAAACCATGCCATAACAAACATACATTCTTGTCTGGATATAACATAAAAGCTCGGTGGGCCCAGGTGGCAATAAATCTCCGCTGGATCCCCAATCGAAGCATCACAAAATAAAATATTAGCATTTATAAAAGGCTCTTGTGAAATTTCTAGACATCGTTGTGACATCGTTCGTCATAGTTCCTCGCCCTTTCCAGTCACGTGAGAGCTGTCAATTAAACGTCTCTCTTGGGGTGAATCTCATTATCCCACTTTTTTTAACCCCGGACCATCACGCAGCCTCGCACGCTTATAAGTTATACGTGCATTTTAATGAACACTATAGCTGCGGAGCTTTCTATATTCAATAATTTTTCTTCATTTACGCTTTGACGGGCAGTTTACTTTAATTTTCTCGGTGATCGGAAATACCCTCGTGTGGGATGAAAGCTATATTAAGCCGCTAGAAACAGGAAGATTTGACCTCAAATTCTAGCGTGACCAAAGTTCATCCCATCCGCTTGTGTTTGAACCCTCTCGTGAGTGGCAGCTTTTTGATTCTTCGAGGATTAAGTAACGTCTTCGGTTCGACGGGGTATAAAGCTTCCAAACAAGCTTTACTCCTGGTAGATATAGTCACGGACAGTTCAGAAAAAGTAGGGCGTGGCAATTTCCAAGAATAAAATTATTGTTCCCAAGATGGCGGCATGAGGCGATAAGTACGCCTAAGAACGATACACAAAGGAACCAGTGTACACGTTATAATCCGCGCCCTAAATTTGTTAAAGATCCGACTGAATAGAATGGGAAGTGACAAGTGCGGTATAACGAGAAGTGCTCTATACTTTATGCGTACAGAAACTGGGACACAGGGAGGAGACAAGAGGGCGTGGGGGACGTCGGAAATGCCCATCTCTGGTTGGAACCCCTAATGGGTAGACGGAAAGCTAGCTGCCTTTGCTCCACGGCCTTCGTGGAACGGGTTCGAACGCGAACGGCAAGCGCCCGGACGCCGGCTATCCGCGTTCTAACGCGTTTGACGAGAGCAGTGGAGACAACGGCAGCTGAATTTGCGTCTAACCGCAAATCATTCCAACTGGAGCTCGGCGTTCTGACGTCTTCGCGCACTCTCGCGCCTCCTCCTCTCCCGCGGTTTCTGCCCGTATAGGATTCTCGGGACTGAACACGCTCTACTTTCCTTAAGCTGTCAGTTGATGTCATGTAGTTATAATAGTGTGCAGCAACCGGTTAATTGGCCCTTTTCGAGCACCGAGTGCACTCCGGGTAGCTGTGTGCGAACTACGCACAAAAAACAGCCCAGCAACGTATAGAGCACCCAGTAGCTGTGTGCTCTATACGTTGGTCGTGCGGCGCTTCGTCCTCCGAAAATGAGGACAGCAGGAAGCAAGACCGCAAGAGTGACTTTACTGACGCTCAGAAGACTACTGGAAAAAGATTATTTGCCAAGATGAACATATTTCAATGGCATGCTCACAGAGAACTTCATTGCTTCACCATGTTTGGTACTGTCTTGCGGTCACCCGTATTTCGACAGACTTAAATGTAACTCTTAAACGTCGTTTATAGTGGACGTTGACGGAATCAATACTTCCCTCTCAGTCTAGACCTCAATCGACAGGTCAACCGGACGCGTTTTAGAAATTAGCCGACGCATGAGACCGAACGATTTCTGAACTTACAAGGGTGGCAAAGGATCGACCTTTCCTTATAGCTTTACGGTTCACTTTGATTTTTCTTTGTGTGATCATGTATTAATCCTACCAAGAAAATCAATATTTCATCATGTGCACGAATGCATACAAATGCAAAGTAATTCCGGCATTAGGTTCATCATTGCTAAGACAATAGCTCGCATTAGCCGTATAACGAATCTTCACTCGGTATATTGAAGACATATACAGAGTGCGGCCGTAAAGACTAACACATTTGCCACGTCTTGCAAAATACGAATTGCAAACTTACATACGTGAAGTTCGCCACGCGAATGTAGTTTTGCCGGAAGTTGTATGTCTATATACTTATTTAAAGCTCTGACCCTGAGGTAGTGAAATATAAAAAAACAAAATAAAGCAAAATCGGAGGCCGTGTACATCCTATGTCGTATACCAACCTGTTTGTCGTCTGCACACTGGTTTCTGAACTTGATCCCCAGTGGCTTGCTGAACGGGAAAACGCTAAAAACCAATAGCTGAGGCTGACGATGAGCAAGATTATTGCGATAATTAAAACTTTTAACGAAACGTATAAACAATGACCACCTGAGCGCATGGTCACAATTCAGTATAAAGACGTCGAACATCCGATATAGGGCCTAAAAGGAACACACGGTCGCCGTTTTTGCATTATTTTGAATATTCTGCCACCTCTAACTTGACCTTCGAAAAAAAAAATACCCATAAAACTTTTTGCAAAACTACATTCGCGTTGCCAATTTCCGGTATGTACGTTTGATATTCGATTTTCGGAAGGCATGATAAATGTGCTGGTCTATACGGCCGCACCGTGTGTGCTGCCGCATGGACTAACTCACATGCTAAATAACAATTTAGTTTGGAAGGAATTTGTGTAAGCGGTACAATTCCTACATGATAATTGCCTGAAATACAAAGATGTGCTGGTGAAGTGATAGAGTTAATCTTGGATCACTGCCGCTCCATCATTGAGCTGTCCTAACAGATGAATAACGTAAGAAAGCGAGGTATATATAATCAGCATTTTCATTGCGCTCTTTTCGACGCACCGATTGCCTTACCTATAAAGCTTTACTGGTCTTGAGCTTTAAAAAAAATACATTCAGGGTGCAAGAAGCAGGCCACATATGCTCGTTTCCTTCGAGAGCAAGCCACCGGAGGAAATGCAGATGGAAAATTCTGTGCTGAACCCATAGATTTTTCTTTTTATCGAGGAAACGGTGTTGTTGGTTTGCCTATGCACTCTGGACGACTGCTTTGAGAAAAAGTGGTTTAGATGTGCACGAGACGCTTAGTAGTTTAAATGTTAAACAAGATGTTAAAGGTAACTCGGATCCAGAACGAGCCACTTCTGCATTTCTTTCGTTTTGCAATTTACCTAAATGGGAGACGTGGATCTTTTCCACCCCAATAAATTAACAAAATCGGTTTCGCAATTGTGATGGCGCTATAATTTAGCAAAATATACGACAGACTGATGCTTTTTTGTTTTAGGAAAGAGCAAAACTTTTTGCCTTAATCGAAAGTTGAAGGAGTAGTACTAACATTTAATTATTTGTGGGGTAAGAGATATTTGATAAGCCTGAGTGGGGGAAAAAAATTGCCATGTGCGAAAAATATAATTTATGCTATTACGTGCGACGTAATATAAATAAGGCTTGAAATATAGCAAGTAGCAGTAGATTGAGTTGTTATGCTTTTTACGCATAAAGACGTTCTAGAAGCGAAACCTATAAAGTCTATGGTACACGAACAGTTATGCATTCATTATCGTCATTAGTCATTGAACGGAAATACCAGATTGGAGAGCAAGCTGATTTCAAGGTATGTGCAAGGATGAGAAATTTATTATTTTAGCTTGAACAAATGAAGGTACTTGTAATAAAAAATCTTCAGACAAACAGAACACTCGATCGATACCTTATTCCTCCTATACATGACATTTACATGGGTAGAAGCCGGTTTTCGCAAATAAATTTTACTATTACGCTATTTAATCGTTTTCTTGTTTGTTTCTCCTCTTTCCGCACCAATGGAAATAACACTACATATGTGAGCACAGAATACACAAGCTGTTCTCTAAACAAATGCAAAAATAACAACCCCGTGAACTAAGTTACTTTTTGTTTTAAGTTGTCACACTTCACATATCCGAGGGAACCTTTTATGCTCAAATTAATCCCTATACCTCTTGTAAGCTAAAAAAACTGCACCTGATAGAACGCTTAGTCTACCCAAGTCTGCTGTGTACTGAAAGTTTTACAACAATCTTAACTGATGAAGATGATTTTGTATTCGCTTGTATTATGAAGGAAACAACAGAAGGGAAAAAAAAACTGTCGCTCCCTGCCGCTCAGTTTTCCAGCCGAGCGTCCATTCCGGCGTGATTGTATACTTAACGGTGGCATTGTCAAGGTAGAAGCTGCCACCTATTGTATTCACTTTTCCTGTGTCTAGAAAGCCGACCGCACTGTTTGTTTAGTTATAAAACCACGCCACACAGCTTTGAAGTTGGGCAACTTCTGTTCTTATTTTTGTTCATGATATTTTGAGGTTTTAATTATCAACGCCATTCGCCGTCGGCCCTGGAAAAAGTGTTTTGAAGGTGTCAGAAGCTCTCTTGATCATAAATTAATGGCAATATTAATGATTGATTAACCTGCTCCGATATTGCTATGCCCTTTAGTTGGTTTTAAATGTATTTTTGTCGAGTTGTGGTAGTGCGTTCATTTGTTTGTGCACGTGTTTGCTAATAAAAGAACCCTTCAAGCTCTTTGCACCGGCCTCAAACCCGCTGCTTAAGGTTTCAAGATAATGAACCTAAAATTTCTGAAATTTTTATTTTCGTGTGTGTTTTTCTTGAAGTTTCCACACGAACTGTAAACATATTTCATACGTTGTATAACTCGCGTTGCAATAATTTTATGTTTAAAATTGCAGCATTCATATACCTATCAAAATGACCTCGCGAAGGGTTCACAAATATACACGAAATTGTTTCTAAGATTTACGGTTTGCAATGCATTAGCGAATGTTCCACTTGTCGAAGCCAAGTTGTGCAGCATGTGAAGCAAAGCGTTCGTGACAATATGAAAGCACGTATTTAATGTCGATTGTTTTAGAGATTTGTATCGCGTGAGAATCCTTACATTATAATAAAAACAAACATTATCTAGAAGCCACAAAATAAACTATTTCAGCTGCAGGCCACTTCTTTAGCAGAATATTTTGAGCTAGCAATTTTGATCTTAGGCGTATGACCCTTATTTTTTATAAAGTATTTTATTACCCTGCTCTAGTTTAGAAATGCCAAATCAAACTAGGGTAAAAGAATAGAAATGAAGTCGTAGGCAAAAATATGGACGAGCGAAAGACTTCTGCTTGTGTTAAGAAATTGAAAGAACTAAAATGAAATAAAAAATTGTGTGACTGCGGGGTGAATTACGTCAGTTCAGTCGTACTGAAATATATATATTAATAAATTAGCCGAGAGGCTGCTTACACGTTTTGATTATGGGTTCGCAATTATTGAAATAAATATTTAATAACAAAATACGGATACTTAGGCTATATGTTTTGTCACGTGATAGTTTCACGTATTCGAGTCGACTAACCAGGCGTTTGTGTCGAAACGTATGGATATTATTGTAAAACTATTTCTAAGTGTTCGACATTACATCGAGTCAAGAAATATCAACTGTTTTCTTAGAAACAAAGAAAGAAAGAACAATGGTGCTCAAATCACAAAGTCGGATAAAGGCTGCATTATACTTTTGTAGCGTACAGTATGGCATAAATCTCTTAATGTGTCAAAAACGCGTCTACAGAGGTTTGTTATGTTTTTTATACTTGCAGTACAATACGTTCTGATTCAAGACAGTGATTACCCACGGCTTAACAGTTGCTCAAGAGAAACAGTAGGTGTTTTCGATAAAAATTGCTTCATAGAAGAGTCATTTTTAAACAAATCGCTAGGGACCGTCAGATGAGACAATATAAAGGATACGAACCATGCTCCCTACAGTCTCCCAGAGGGCTTTTGTTAGCTCTCCCTCACCGAAAGTCACGCAGATTGGTCTCCTTTAGCCGCTCCGTTGTCTGGTAAGATCATTGCCCTTAGATGGTGATACGTTGATAGGTTTATGACATTGTTCTTTGTCGAGTTTTATTGTCGACTGTTTCTTGGCAACTGCGTTCCCATATAAAAAAAAAAAAACTCAGTGAATTTATAGTTTGCGGAAAACTAAGGCATTAAGCGATTTGTATAAATATCATCTTAACTGTCAGCGTATCCCATAAATGCATAGCATGGTATCTCATAAATGCATAGCATCAGAACAACAGATAACTATATTATCTTGGATAACCTCTGAAAACGGAAGACGGTACAAGAAATTCCAAGTTATTGTTCATTGCGAAATGCTGCGACTGTAACGCGTTCCACGCTCTTTTATTGTACCATTTTTTCAATGTCTACATAAAGTATAATGCGCAAGATACAATCTTAATAATAGAGTTGCTTCTTCTTACCAACTTGCATTCAATTTATCTTTTGACACAAATGGAAGCGAGGATTGCGATTGGTACGAAACACATTAAAAAAAATCTTCAAACATTCGGGAAATAAATACATGAATTTGGAGGTATTTAAGGTATTTTTTTCAGGATATGGTATTTCCCTTTTCATAAAGTAGGATTGGGGCATTCATTTATCTTGAGGTGAACATTTTTTACTGTTGTCACTTTTTCCCCACGTAGAAGAAAACTGGTGAACCAATAAAACAAATGAGCAAGGAAACGAAAAAAAAAACTTCTACTACAAGTACTTAGTCTGAATTATATGTCAAGTCATCCATATTCACCATCTCATCTTTCAAACATGCCATGCGCTAACGCATGATCGGATGTAGGCAAGAAATGTGGCGTCGACTAACAATCCTTTGGGTTGCAATTTTGGTCGGCGCCAGTGCGAGTTCTGTGCTCTTTTTTATGGGATAGGATTGTTGATTTCTGTACTCCTTGTAATGTCTGACAATGCTAATGAAGTCAGAGAGATAGAAAGGGATCGTTACTCCGCAAAAATTTACTCGAATTTTGCGGCGTACCCTGATAAGCAATTAATTGGTTCCGTGCACTCTGAGGAACCTAGGCGCGCTCGTGAATGCGACAGGTATAACATTAATCTAATAAAGTTGCATTCTGCCTTCTGCTTTATATTTCTTCTGCTGATTCGTTTATTTATTTATTTATTGGCTTTACCCTCAGGGCCCGAAGGCATTACAGAGGGGAGAGCAAAGTTGGGATCAAAACACTGTAATGTATGGTTATTCACACTCAACAAAAAAAAATTATTAGTAAGAGCAGACCTAAAAAGTGCACTGTCATTATATGCTGATTCAGCATATAATAAATATTAATATGCTGAATCGTCCGTCTTTGCCAGATTATAATCTGATAGAGTACGAATTATAAAAGCAATAACCTTATGCCCGAATAATTAACTTTACTATTGAAAGATTAAAACGAACATTTATGGTGATGATGAAAAGGCAATGCGAGGTGAAATGTCCATGCAAGGCCCCGTAATTTGTAGGAACACCTCTCCAAGAACAGGAAAATAGAGCTTTCCGCTCCTTTCTGTCGCATGTCATTTGTTCGCGTTTGCACAAAAACAAGTGCTTAATTGATTCTGAATGTACGAAATCGCGCTTATTGATAAAACGTTCGTGCGTATTCAATCGATAACGTTAATACCGATGGTAATATTGCTCTATCGACCGAACTCGTCGGGACTGCGCCACAGATTTTAGCAAGCTTAGTTTGAGAAAAGAGATCTTGTATTTTGTATTTTAAATATTTTAATGCGAAAGCATTAACTGCCCCATGAAGAGGGCCGGCGTCATCAGCTTTTGAAGCCGCGCCAAACGGCACGTAAACTCCCCTGACCCAATGAAGCGAAGCCTCTTTTCTGTAGCAGCGATCTGATGGATAGGCTCCCATTGGCTGGTGCGCGTCATAGTTTCAAGAAACGAGGCCCACATGGCTCTCGCGAGGCGTAGCTCAAGGAACGCCACCAGAGAAGCCCTCTCCATGGTGGCGCATCGGCCCGGCCGCCGGTAAAGGAGCGGCTGGCCGCCGAGCCAGCTGAGCCGGCACGGCCAGATTAAAGGTGGATGTGCGGCCGAGCTCAGCACGGCGAGACAACTAAACGGGAGCGCGCGCTCGGTTGTCGGCTGCAACCTCGGCATTAGCGAAACGTGGCCGTCCACCCAGTACGCCGCAGACGACCTAAGGGAGTGGAAGAACGGCATTCATGCTGCCCCATTCAAAACTCATAAGAAGTACTTTGGTGTCCTCGGAATTTTTGTTTACTTGGACTTACTTTAACTCTTTATTGTAATTTTTTTTTAAATATAATGTCTCGCTGGGGCAGTTTATTTACAAAGGTAACTCTTAAAAGTGTAATTGATTTCGAACAAAAATATCATCAATTAACACCACTTCGCAGTTTTCAAAAACAAGTCGTATTCAAACGCGTTTTGGAGTAGAAACGTTTATACTTGACCTCCTAGACAGGAAGTCACAAATTGCATTTACGGAACGAAATACGTGTGTATAGTACATAGCTTTCAAAGAAAGGCTACCCAAACCTCAAGGGGCATGCATTTTGCGGAGCTCCAAACTTTGGAAACTAGGTTTGGAGTTTCTTAATTCAAAGCAAACAAAAACTCCATGCGCTCCATGCTGGGCGCTTCTTTGAAACTCTAAAATCACGTTAGCTTGTTAACTCTTGCGAGGTTTTCACTCAAACAATGGTGATTTTTTGTATATAGATAAAATCATTTAACATCATTTCCTCCTTCAGAACAGTTCACATTATAACAGAAGAAAGTTTTCAACAGCTACACTTTACTTTATGGTGACATCGTGCAACGTAAGCGAATTGGTGATGAAATTACAGCTAATATGCTAAAATTTGTATTTTGTCTTTTTTTTTGCAAGATATATTTTTTTGTCAAAGTTGTATTTAGTGTTTATTTTTAGATTTCTTCAAAGTCATGATGCTTCGTGAGGAGAATGGTTTGTACTTTTAATTTAATCACCGCTGGCATAAGATGCAAATCGACTTTCTTTTATTTTTGCCCTCTACATAATTATGCGCAGAAGGTTAAGACTGAGAGAAATAGACGCAGATTTAAAAGGTCTAGTGGTTTCACATGACGTAAATAAAAGCCTAGCTTGTGCCAGGCGTTCTGTTGAGAGATTAACACCCTCTTGTGTTTTTGTTTTAAATTTTTATATAGGTGTCGTGTATTGGAAGGCTGGCTAATTGCTGTTTTGTATGTACCAGGAATAGTAGTGAACTAATCAGTTCTTTGTTTGTTTATCTTTTGATTAATTTTGTGTTTGGAAATGTGTGTTGCGTCTGATGATTGTTTCTACAGGTCTACACATAAAGTAGCTGACATATTTGTTGTAACAAATTCTACCATCTTCGGACCGACTATATCTTTCTTTTCTTGTGCTAGAATATATATAAATGCGGGCGTTTGTCTCCCCGACAGAGAATGTGCGTTATCTTATGTAAGTTTTTACTGCTAATTTCAAGATGCAACTGCCACTATAGTCGGTGAGCGGTCAAGAACGAAGTGGAAGCTCCTCCCACCCCTTTCCACTTCAGCGGTGCGAACGCTGGAGAGGAGGTCGCCTTCTCTCCACCGTTCGCTCCGCTGAAAGTGGAAAGGTGGGAGGAGCTTCCACTTCGTTCTTGACCTGTCACCGACTATAGGTGATACTACAAATTTCAACCTGTGTGAGTTATTCTTTTTTTGTTTTGTGTGTACAAACTTTGACTTGTGGGGACTCCTTTTGTTCCTCTATGCTCACGTGAGATTCCGGATTTTGACCTTTTTATTTTTAATGCTGGGTAGGATCCCACAAGTAGCTGCTGGCTTTGATCGGAATCGGTAGTCAATTTGAAAATATAGCAGCACTCGTGGAAACAAAAAAATATTATTAATTATATTATTATTTTTTATTATTATTGCTGCTGCAGCTGCTACCAAGAAGCATGCGAGATGTTTTAAAATTCTATAAAATATAGAAAATACATTTTTTTCGACGCTCTGTTTCACATGACCATCACACCGAGTGGTCATTGTGCTATGAGATAATGTCTGTCTTTAGATTAGTTTATGTAAGATTACAAATAAATCTTAATTAAGCGCTTGTCCTGCGCATTTGAAATTTATTCCCTAAGGCGTTTTGTCCAGAAATTTAATGTGGGTTTTGTTTTGTACTTTGAAAACACTTGAAAGACCATATAATCGTGTTTTCCACTGTACGTGTTGCCTTTGCTTGCATATATTACTGCTATGATATAAATAATAATACACTGATTCACTTTTTGTTGACATGAGTTGATTCGCAACTGCCGTATGGTACGTCCCTGCGGAGTGAACTCAAATATCATCTAAAAATAACAAATAATAACGGATGACACATACCACAGTTCAGCACCATACAGCCTGACACATTAATCACCAGTCACAGCACACTCAGGACTAGATTATCTTGTATATATACCTCGAAAGATCTGCAGTAGAGATCCGGAAATCAGTAGCTACGCAACCAACACGCACTAGAATCCCGTGTTAGAAGACGGACGTCACATTGGACGGAACACCCTCTGCTGGCAGCAATCCGTACTTCTCCCGTCTCCAGACGACACTGATGACGCAATGCCATCAGCGGAGCGCGCTTCGAGGCGCCCTCTCAGGGAGGGGGCGTACAATGGCTGGCTGTGTGTCTAATTAAGATACCCTAAACGGAGTGTTGGAAGCTGCGTTTGAAATTCCTTTGGGTCTCTCGCTGCCTCTAATGGTGAATCTGATCTACTATCATTCAGACGGGCATCTCTCAGGAGGCTTGCTTGCTACTGTATCTTCCAGAAAATCTCCATCTGTATTAAGGACAAGGTTCTTGGTAAATACCCCATGGAGTTGGAGAAATAGCGGCTCTTGTGTATGTATTTTCTTCGAAGGTCAGGTGCCAAAACATTGTGTAATGAATAAACTGGTTCGTCTGATGGACATGCCAGCGTTCTTTGAGAATGAATGAGGGATTGAAGGCATAACAAAGTGCGAATTTTTACAAAGTGTTACGTCTAGATTTAAGTTTTAATACAAGTAATGCTTTACAGAGATATACACCAGATTAATGAAGGATATAACGTTGTCTGCTAACACAAGCTCGATCTTTGCATAAACCAAGTGGAACAGATTTGCAATGTATTTTGTCTAACCTATTAAAATAAGAAAAAACAAATGGTTGCAGAAATTACTAGGCTGTTTGTTACGATACGCGAAACATCGTGTATGAAGACTTACGACGTCACCTACAAGAAGAGGCCAGATTTTGTCACAATGCCAGATAGCCACATCGCAACTCACGAAGCAGCTCACTATGACTAGAAAACGACGCAAGGTTTGAGTAAACACTTCATGGATCCATGCTGTCGATGTTGTTGTAGTCTTCATTATTGATTGTTAGTATCGAGACTAAAGGGCTGTGCAAAATGAAATTCGAGACGTACTTGTAAGTGTGTACGTCGACTTGCCCTAGTAAACACGTGGTACATGACACCGCATGTCGTGTGGTGGCACTGAGTTCTCATCGCATCGGTGGCGCTAAGCGGTTGCACGACGCCGTTTCTTCTGGAGGAGCTCCTCTTCTGTGGGTGGTGGTCGCTTGCGAGGCCCATCTCATCTGACATGATGAGTGTTTCAAGGTCTGGTTTCATAAACGGTCTACGACGTAATCATTGACGTCACCGCGACTGCAGCGCGCCACTCAGAAATCGGTTTTGAGTGATTGCTCTATAGCCTTGTGGGAATGAGAAGGCGTGCGCAGTACCGCTCCATGTACGCGCGGCGAGAGCCAAATTATGCACCGCGTTAGAGGCAGCTAAAGAATGCTCCGCATTAAAATGCTTCTTCGGGTATTGGTACATATCCAGACAGCAGTACATTTTGGACTCAGAAACTTTAGTTTAAAACTGTGGATATGTGACGGCTTCAGGATAATACGAAGTTGTATCGAATCATAAATTTCACACGTCATTTAAGTTGCAAGTAAAGGACTACTTCGAAGTTATGTAATTTTGTTATCACTCGTTTTGCAACTGCTGCAAATACCCGGAGAATTCAAAGTATTTGCTCTGCGTCTTGTAATATTTACGTTTACATTGACGAGTTACGATGGCGAGTAACTATCATTTACGGGGTTTGAGATTATTTTTTAAATTTCAAAGTAGGTGGCACAATGTGTTTGCAGTTGTCGTAAAAACATATTTGATCAATATCATTATTTGCTGGGACAGACATGCAGCTTGCGACATGCATCTCTGAGTTCCGGGAAATGTCTTCGCCATCCCGAAAGAGAAGAAAGAAACCCTTTCTAGCTGGAGGGCGCGGATTTTGTTTGGGCTCTTTTCGCACCCTGCTAAGTAAATAAAATTAGTTTCGCGTTGAAATTTGTTTCGAGGCATATGATACCTTTCTGAAATATTTGGAACAAATAAAAATGTATTGATTTCGAGGTTATCAGTCGCGCTTGAAATTTAAGGGCTCATATAATCGTATTAGATGAACATCGTAAGAAATGTATTAAGCTCGCCCTTCGGCAAACCTGAAACTTTTTGATACCCAGTTCTAAGGCAGCAAATAAATATTTCGCTGTCGTATGTTTATTTTTAACTTATTGAGAATAGGCAGTCTAGATATTTGAACCCATCATTTGTATACGCTAAGGACTTGTCATAGCTTCCAGTTTTTTGTATAAATGTGCGAAATCATATCAAGTTGTTCGAGATATTACTATCTTCACTTGTCCCAAACTTCGGTTTGGCAATCAACACAGGGTGAAAAGAACTATTGCGTCATCTCTAGCCGACGTTCACTGTAGACGTTGAGCTTGAGAGCGAAAAACGCGGATGACTTCACGCCTAGTTTTCCTCCTTTTGTCTTTCCTCACTCGTTTCTAAACTCTTAAAACTTGATGCTTTCGAGCAAATGAATGCTTTAAAAATTGCAACATAGCACGACCACGAAATATATACCTTCTAGCCGTTCTCGGGTCTCATAAAGAATTGGCAAAAAGTGAGCTTACTTTTGTTTCATAAAACTCCTAACAATCGAGGCAAAGTTTCCGAGAAGCGCATCTGTTTTGCTGTTGCGAAATAAATCGTCAAGTGGCAGGGACCGTTATTAGGACGTTGCGTCAGGTAATTATTTCTCCACACCGTCTAGTTTATTCTTTGTTGTGAATCTTCCCCTTCATACAAGACGAAATTTTAGAAAGGCGCTCAATGTCGTTTACGTGACCCCACGTTGCGCAAATGCCCCGCGAAGCATACATTTAATCGTTTATTCTGGGCTCCCTTTCAGTTACAACACAGGAGAGCGAGCTGGTTATGGCCGAAAAGAATGAGGGCGGAAACCATACTCCGTTTCAGACAAAGTCGGACCGCAGCCCACGAGACAATCCCATTGACCCAATCGAGCAGGAGTCCATTGTCCCTGTGCTCATCACCTCTCTGCGTTTGACTAGAGCCGGCTAGACACAGCACGCGCAGTGAATACAGCGACCGTATTCGTGCAAGTTCTTTTTCTCAAGCGTGATTGATGTAGTCTGTGACGGAGTGACGGAAAATGAACGAACGAGACGACCGCCGTGACGAGGACACTTTTGACGCCGCTCGATTGACTGCATTCGATCGTAGCCCCTGCTGCGGCCGGACGTGGTGTGTGAAACGGAGTAGAACAAAGAACACAAAAACGTTACACGGCGTCTATGCCTTGTTTTCTTTGTGTTTGTCTCGTTCTATAATTTAGTCTTATTGGCTATCTTCTTGTAGAGCGAAAATTTGTATAAAAATAAAACAATAAATTGTTTCGTATTAGGTAAAAAAAAAGAACTTACGTAGCTTAGTCAATTAAAACGTTGCATGTTGGCCTGAGTTGGTTCATGATGCAGTTCCGTAGAGGACATATCCTAGCTTTTTGATGATTTCAATACTTTTCAGTATTTTTTATGTCAGGCAAAGTACACATTATCGGCACATATGCAGTATGCGGGGGCGTTGTAGAAAATCTGCAGGGTGTTACCAGGCGGTACATATCAGTTTCTTGACATCTCAGCTTCTTTTTTGGTTGACAAACAATGTGCTGAAGTACTAAACAGAGTAACACGATCCCTTAGGCCAAATTTTGTTTGTTGTCTTCCAATTTAGGACCCCAAAAGCTCAATGGAGCCGAGGTATAACCTCGGCTCATGGCGCGCACCAGTCACCTAGCTGTGTTCGAGGATTCGTGTTTGTCCTTTGTCCCCTTGCTTCCCATTTTCCAGGAATTATTATTGTCATCCTCATCAGCTCCCTTGCACCTTTGCAATAATTGCATCATAATAATATCATTAAATATGGGTCGTTCATCCTGATTGGTGTTAGACTGGTGGCAGCTGATAAAATCCGTTTACTCTAAAAACGTTTAACTCCTGGTAAGCTCAGTTGGTAGAGCGCTTCACTTGGGAATGTGAGAGGTTCCGTGTTCTACATTAGGAACTGGCAGACTTTTTCGGTCGCGCACAAGTCACCTAGTTGTGTTGGGAGATCCGTGTTTGTCCCTTGTCCCTTTTGTTCCCATTCGTAAGAGATTATTATTGTCATCCCGGTTCAGCTCGCTTGCAGCTTTGCATTAATTGCATTATAAGTACAACCTAACTTGAAACTCATCGGCGAGATGATGAATGTCTTGGTCCTAAATTGCCAGACAAGTGCGAGTTAAGATTCACTGACTTGCAGTCCGTTTGTCACATAGTTCCTTTGAGTCTTTGTTCCCGAAGATCTCCCAGAATCGGATTTACTTGCTTGTTGTCTGGTTTTCGCCTCAGCAACTTTGCGCCTAAATCGCTCAACACGTGATAAATTTAGGTTCCACGGCTGGTTGTTCAGTTGATGCGTGGCCTCTTTGGCTCATGTCCGGCACTTTGGCAATGATGAGACGAAACAGAGAAAAGCCATACAAATACCAACTAAACGTACTTTTCCGCTAACTAAGGCCTTGGAGCAAACCGTGATTTACTCTCACTTTACGCTCCTAGCGTTCCCTAAATAGAGCCAAGTGAGGCGTTTCTGCGGTGTGATGCCCGGGAAAGGAAAGCAACTCTCAGTCGCAAAAAAGTTAAAATAAAAAGGTCAGGTTACCGAAATCTAGGCTTGGCGTGGACCCCTGGCGAGCTGCGTTAGCCCTATCAGGGTTGCCTGGTCACTGAGTGCAAACTTTCGAATCTGAATCATTCTATACTACTATTGAATACAGGCCTACAACAAAGCGAGAAATCAGTTTGTATCTAACAATACGGTCCAGCGTCCTGAATATAGAGAACACACCCAAAGATTGTAATGCAGATTGCAAGCAAAAGGGTTCATTTCGCCGTCCCAGGCAGCAACCACATCAAGTTTCCTTTTATTTTGTTCTCTAGAAAGAGAATGTGGTGTTTCTATAGTAACTAACAAGGTGAGAGCGGCAGGAAGGAGCTTCAGTCTTCCGCCTCCAGGGAGAGCTTCCGGACTTTAACAATGCTTCGGTGTCTCGCGCGCCTCAAGCGAGAGACGCCGGCACATGAACACTTAGAGCAGATTGCACAGATGAGGACGCTTTCTTCGATAACTCGTAGCATCTCCGCGTTATTCTGCATTCTGGCTTTGCAGGTTAGAATCCAGTTACACTAATATACGATACAACGCATCGTGTTCGAGATAGGATCATTCGTAATCCTCTCGCTATCACAATGTTGCTTTAAGAAAAAAAAAAAGTGCCAGTAGCTAGGATGCTCTCAGGCTTTCGAGTTGGTCGGGCACTAAGCTGTGTTCTTATCGGATCAGTGGGGTGAACTCAGCTAAGATATACATAATAATAATGGCTGGGCATAACTATATTCGGAGTTCTTTTAAGCCAAAGAGGACATGATCTCTTATTATAAAGTCCCGTTAGTTTACAGTGTGCTCTCGTCAGGCATTTTCTGTCTCCCTGATCATCTGCGTTGGAGAGACGCTTTTCGAGGGTTTCAATGTATGCCGGGGACATGTTTGCGGATTAGAGTTCGCGTTAATACTCCTGCATGGTAGACAAGCATAGACGTCTACGACTTTGCCATACGAATAGTGCATTGCTGGAAGCTTGGTGACAAAAGACGCTAAAAATGACCGATATTTAACATCGTTCACCACATTCCTTAAAATAATAACAAATTACAAAGATTCGATACCACGTTGCAGCTTGGGCGAGACTAGAGAAAGATGAAGCGGTCGATAATAAAAGAAAAAGGACCCCGGGTTTTTTATCTGGCTGTCAAATAAACAGAAGACAATTCGCATCAAATAAAAGTTTTAAACAATGTTTACACCGAATGACTGAACCTAAACAGTGAGAAAGGATGAATACGTTGCTAAAGATAACTATTGAACTCTTTTTCTTTTTTTACAATGTGTAGGTACAGCCGCCGCCGCAAAAAAAAAGAAAGTGCATCCCGAACTGTACCGGCTGATGCTCGACCATGGCCACTAATGTTTTATCTTTTTTTCTGTAAAAACAAAACTTATCGGAGTGGCTGCGGCAAGTGGCATTTGACCATTATAGTTCTACCAAATGAGAACAAGTTTATTATCGAGCGCTTCAGGAGAGGTTGGCGACAGAGAACGAACCGAAGCTGCGCGAAGCACGGGCAGCTCGAAAGCGTCTCTTCGCGGTCTGCCGTCACTTGGCTATACTTCTCGATTAGCCGCGCAACTGGCGGTGAAACCAATGCGGAGGGCAAGTTCGTCTGCTTCTTGCGCAGGGGGTAGCGGTGACGTCAGAACGCCGAGCCCTGATTGGCTGATCGCGACCCCTATCTGAGCGTCGTCTGCTCCTTTGCAACGTCGTCTGCTCGCAACGTCGTCTGCGTCTGTCTTACCTTTCCTGCGACTTTCGGAAGTGCAGAGGCCAGAGGCCAGATTCACGAAACGATCTTACGCCAAAAATATGCGTAAGACAAAACTTAAGAACAAATTCGTATTCACGAAACGAAATTTTCGTAAGTTTTGCGCAGGTTACGACGAAATCCTACGACAGCTCCGAAGCTGTCTTACGCACTTCTTACGATCAAATCAGCATGGCCGACAGCGTCGCGGTCGCGACGACCAACGGACGTTTATTTTTCTACGTGCGCTTCTCACGCGTCCCGACTTCAAGCAGCAAGAAAAAAGTAAAAAGTACTTGAAACAGACCACGACGAACAAGAACGCTGGATCCACAAACACCCGGGAAAAGCTCCAACGGCCACGATTCCACCGACACCGACCAAGCGAGCTCGGCAGATAGGCCTAGCAGGCACTCCGACTCGGCGACCGTCTGCCCACGACCGGCTGGCGTGCTGAATGGAATATGCCCGCGCGACCCTTGTGAACCCTTCCCGTATTATACTTTGATCGCTGACCTCAATTTTAGATTAAGAGGTCAATCTCTTCCTCTTGTCATCTCCTTGTTTTCCGAGGCAACGGTGACTCTCGCCGGTGAAAAAGCGGTGAATCTCCGACAGACGCAGGAAAGGTAAAGCAGCCATCGCTTTGACTAGCAGACGTAAAGCAGACGACGTTAACTGCGCCAACCCGCCGACGCCGTTAAAGAGTGAGGAGTCTCGCCGCACACGAAAGGAGGGAAAAAGTATTTGGGAGGGAACTTGCGGACACTAACACGCTCACTCTCGGTTCTTAGCAAACAAACCTCGGCGCCTCGGGACACCTCGCCAGTGAGTCCTTTGACTTCCCTCCTTGATGCGCGTCTGCTAGTTGTTAGACAAAAACAACGTACCGCTCGAGTTATTTCGTCTGCCCTCTCTGAAAGGCGAAGTCGAGCTCGCTCGTAAAGACCTGCACTTCCGAAAGTCGCAGGAAAGGTAAGACAGACGCAGACGACGTTGCGAGCAGACGACGTTGCAAAGGAGCAGACGACGCTCAGATAGGGGGTCGCGATCAGCCAATCAGGGCTCGGCGTTCTGACGTCACCGCTACTTCCTTTCTCATGCGCAGAAGACGAAAATGAGCCCACTTACGAGGCGTATACCACCTAATATACAAGAAATGTGCATTACATCGTGTTTATGGGACCCCAGACAAGCCCCAAGCAGCAAATATGACGAAGCTGAACGAGAGCACGCCATGAAGCAGCAGACGTCTGCGTACTTGACGTCGAGGGCGTTTTAGCGTCGTGCTTCTAGTGAGACGCTGCATCCATGGCTCGCTGTCGGCGGCGTTGACGCGAGCGAAGCGGGTTTCGTGTGAATTTCCTCCTGATGGCCTTTGGGGAGGAGGGTGGCGTTGGTTCAACTCAATAAGTTAAGCTAGAACACATGCGAACGTAATTCTTGTGCTCCGGTGCTATGGTCGTGTAGGACGCTCAAGCTAAGGGGTATAGTTATCGAGAGGTTATATGGCTCATCGTTTGCTTCTCTCTCTTGGTTCTTTATAAGTTACGATTACTTCCTACTGTGGGCCCATTGCCTGGTACAGATCAGTCGGAATTAAGTATTTGTATGTCTACATTTAGAGAGGCATTTACAGGGTGTTCCTACGCGTGTTGGGGACCTAACCAAGACATATTCGTATATCTCGCTCAAATTAAGCTTCAATTCTAATTAATTCTTGTAGGAGAACTTTCACAAATAAGTTGAGTCTCGAGGGGTTGCAAGGATAACGTAGATATAGACTTCATTAAATAAAAGTGGAACACAATTTTTAGCAAAGTGTTCCAAATTTATCCGTATGAAAGGCGCTTTTCTTTTGCGGTGCGCCAGTATTACGCGAAAGGTGGCTCCACTCGTCGCAGTCCCACTGGTCCCCTGAAAACTTTTCGCAGGACAATTGGTAACACTGGTCTTCTGGATATAGGTCATTTCATCAGAGGAACACTTCGCACGAGTGACCGTTCGTCACCGGAGCGCTGGTCGTAAGGTCGTCTCTTTTTTGGTTGGGACAGGGCTAATCTTGCTTTACAAAAAAACCGCCACGCCCTAAATTAGTTCTATAACTTGTTTTTATAACAAAATGAATTTGGGCTTGACTTAGAAAAGGAGAGAGAGAGAGAGAGAAAAGAAAGAAAGGGGGTTTCATACAAACCATTGATGTCCGGGTAGTGCAAACTAGAGCGCGGGATCCGTCGAGAGGACCCCAGATGGGCCAGGCCGGAGCCTGGGGGGACATTGCGGATCGAGGCCTCAGTGTCTGCATATGGGCGATGTACAAAGAGAGGCTAGGCCAGAGGAGAGGGCGCAGGTCTGGTGGGGGAGCGCCGCAGTTCTCACAGGTAAAGGAAAGGCAGTAAGGATGGAGGTGTGAGAGGAAAAGTGGGAAGATTTGCGGCGCGAGGAGAAGACCAGTAGGTGTGTTTTGTGTCGAGGAAGGCACCACAGACCTAAAAGTTGGGGTTGCCGGGGCTGATTCGTCGACTTAAAAATGCGCTTAGGACGCTCTTATTCGGTAAGACTACGTTCAGGAGAGTTTGAAATGCACACTCAACGTGGGGCTTCAGTGATACTTTACCGGAAATTTTCGTGCCAATCTACGAAGAAACTTCATACACAGCTGGCAGAGAGTGCAGTTATGACATTGATTGGGTGTGGGGAGTGATAAATACTGCAAGCCAATTGATAACGTTTCACGAGCGCGTTAATATTGCGGCCTGTTAGTAGGGAATTGTAGTAGACCGTTTTTCTCCTCCGCTACGGTATCTCGTGAAGAAAACGCCGCACCTGCGCATGCCCGCCGCCAGCCTTGTCTGCATAGTTCAAGGTCTTGTGGCGGATTACGGAGCGCTATTCGGGTGCTCAGCGGGCTGCTGGAAACGGTCTACTACAACTTCCCAGTGTCGCCGACACTTATCTTGGGGATCAAACAGACCACTTTACGTCAAAGCATGGAGAAGTAAAGCGCCGTTCAAACACTTGCAACCGATTAAGACCGAGAAAGACAATAGCGTTTTTTAAGCCTTTTGCGACAGCGGAGGACCAGGTGCTCTGCTGCGGAGCAGGTCCTCTGCCGTCGCAAGAGGCTTACAAGCGGGTCTTGTCTTTCTCCGTCCAACTCGTTTGCAAGCTTGTGCAAGTGTTGTAAGTTGGGCGAGTTGGTATGATGACATAGAGACCAGAACAGCGCACGAAAACACAAGGACAGAAAAAGAAGCATGCACTACACACAAGCGCTGACTCGCAACTGAATTCATGCACAAAGGAAGAAGAAGAGGACGTCCTGAAAGACACGCACGGCACGTAGTGCGTGTCACACGCGACACAACACCATTTAACTACAATGCATTAGCCCCATAGTCCGATCTAAAAACAAGGTTTCGGTTTGAAGCAGTGTCACTGATGGGTGGCTAATGTACAAAATTCCCCTAACGTGTGGTAGAAGCTATGTGGGCCAGACTTGACGGTGCCTGAACGATCGCCTTCTCGAGCACGACTCGTTCACTAAAGAATCTACGGTGAGCGGTCATCTTCCCGTACATTGCAATTCCTGCTCGTGTTCACGGATTCTTAAAGGCACAACAATAATCGGACATTATCGAGACAAGAGTGACTCCCGAAATCTCGGAAGCGCATTGCATCAACAGCTTGCGGGACTGCTGCATTAGCCACCCATCAGTGACACTGCTTCCAACCGATACCTTGTTTTCAGATCGGACTATGGGACAAAGACATTGTAGTTAGATGGTGTTGTGTCGCGTGTGAAACGCGCTGCGTGCCTTGCGTGTCTTTCAGAGCGTCTCTTCTTCTTCCTTTTGTGTATCAATTCAGTTGCGAGTCAGCGCTTGTGTGTTGGGCATGCTTCTTTTCTCTGTCCTTGTGTTTTCGTGCGCTGTTCTGTTCACCATCCAAGTGTGTGAACGGCGCTTAACCGGTATATTTTGAAGCAACCCGAGACTGGAGGAATACGAAAGTTGACACTAAGAGAGAGAAGGATAACGTCTCAAATGAGACGTCTTCCCGTCTTTTCTCTCGGTGTCAACTTTCGTATTCCTTAGTATCGGGTTGCTTGAAAATGTTCAGTATACACCAGCTCAATTGCGCCCTTACATTCTGGTCGATAACAGGTAAGATATTTTTTCTTACTTCTTTTAGGCTAGAGTGTGAGAGTGTATACTTCGTTCATTTGTCTTCTACTGGTTTCCTCAGCTATGTTTTGCTCCGCTTTTTCTACACAAAGACAATAAAACGATTTTCGATCCGCATCGAATTATACTTGATGCCGAATGTTTCTTTGTTATTCAAAATCGCTTCTAGTACTCGACCAACCTTGGAATGTTGCGAGAAAGGTCCAGTTATCGATGTGAGACATTTTATGATCTGCATAAGTTTAATATGTACATATTTCGTTCTATGATTTATCAGCCTTTAAATATGTCATAGCTAACTTCCTCAGTATTTGACATGCCAGTTCTAAATATTACTAATATAACAATTTAGTTTTTTTTTCAATATCCGCACTTTATTCTGCATGCTATGAAAGTCAGAGGCGCGAGCGAACAGCTAAAAAGACGCAATTGTCGCGCAAGGGCTCACTTGACAACGTTCTTTAACAGTGCTTCAAGTCACGCTGTGGTTAATGCTTCACAGTATACAGGGTGTTTATTTTTTAAGCTTACCAGATTTGTTTACAAAAAGCCGTTAAAGCTACACTTATGACGGTTTGTGCAGGTGAGTTATAGAGTCAGGCGGACATAGTATAGGTGGCTAATTGTAGCAATCAGACGACTAATTAAGTAAAGTTCGTCAATTACCTTTTTAGTTCGTGAACATAGATTTATGGTTCCAGTTAGAAACTTGCTGAGAGTCATCGGAAACCACAAATTCAGCTCTTTTTAGAAGAATATATAACGGAGGGACAGCATTTTACGGTGTTCCGTAAAAATGCTCCATTTGGACGCGTTTCTAGGTTTCAGTATCTTATCGGAGCGCACCTCTTCGCCCGCGGTCCTGCTCCCCGGTGGCTGAGACGCGAAACACACGTGCGTCCAACTTCCCTCCATCCGACGAAAGAGGCGAAAGGGTGCCTTCGCGCAGCTATCACCGGGGAGCAGGACCACGGGCGCAAAGATGCGCTCCGATAAGATACCGAAACCTAGAAACCTGTCTAAATTTAGGGCATTTTTAGAACGCCGTAAAATTCTGTCTCTGTCTTATATCTAACTAAAAAGAGTTTATTTAGTGGTTTTCGATGATGCTTAGCAAGTTTCTAATTGGAATCATATGTATATTTTACTTATTAAGAAGTTAGTTAACAAAATATATCTAAGTAGCCGACTAATCGTTACGACTAGCCACTATACTGTTCTCTTGGCCATATACTATACATATACATATATACCTGCACTAAACCGCGTAAGTGTAGCTTTCACGTCTTTTTTTAAAGAAATCTGTAAAGCTTAAAAAAAAGAAACCTCCTGTATAAAGCAATGCATCATTACGAGTATATGCATTTATTTTCTGTTCTTTTTCATGTCGGCGTTAGATTTTCGAGAATGTATGTCATTGAAATTGTATTGCTTGTAACTCAGATTGTGGATGGTAACTCACTGTTTCAGATCCAAAGAAATGGATTCTGTTTTTTATATTAATTTTGTCGGAAACAAAAGTCACCCATCACGTTATAGAAAAAAAATTGCGGTGGCTTAGCTCGGCTATGCCAGGATATACGTAGCGTGAGCTTATGCGCACAAAATGAGAGGCGCTATCAAGCGGCTCCGGTGCAGCGTCAGACTTAACAACTGCGCAACGGAGGCGCACAGCTGGGCACGCGGCGGCGCCAGTGCGTCTGCCGCGGCTATGACGTCACTCCTCTGGAATGCGCAGACCGGCGAGGCGGGCGAGGCGGGCGCGGCGGCGGAGCGCGCGGCGGCGGCGGCTTCGCGTGGCTCTCATAATGAGCCGTGCTCATTATGCGGAGCTCCGCCGCCGCTGCCGCGCGCTTCGCATAATGAGCACGGCTCGCATAATGAGCACGGCTCATTATGAGGGCCACGCGAAACTGCTCAACCTCGGCCAGTGTAGCTAACGCTTCAAAAGTTAATTCCTAATAGGAGTGACGAGTATCCCGGTATGACAATAATTCCTTGTAAAAGATACCCTGTGTCGAGTTAGCCTACCGGACGAGTTCCCCTATGACCAGCTGGCCTGTGACGATCTGGCTTGTGGCGAGTTCTCCTAGATCAAAACCCACATAAACAAGACGCCGTGACGCTGCACTTTTAGCGCCTCTTGGTTGACTTCATCGTCTCCTATCGTTGGCCTGCGGTCGGAAATAAAGTAAAATGAAGAATTTGGAAAGGAGAACTTCTATGTGAAACGGAGCATGTGAAAATTAAACAGTGGCTACAAAAAGAACCAAGAAAAATGTTCGAGCAGTTTTGTTAGAACAAGAAACGGGCGGCGTTAAAGAGATGTTTCGATCGACCATTCATCTAGCCGAGGAGTAAAAAAAGTCAGATAAGGTCTGATTCCTCGCACCAAATTTTCCAGCTACTGCTGCTACAATGTTTCTGCTGAGAATCTTTGCTTTACTAACGAAGCAAGCGATCAAAGCATCCTGCGAAAAGCGTGCGCTTCCATTTATAGTAGTTAGTGGTTTTCTTCCTTCTTGGGTAGCTTTGTAGCTTTTTGGTTGGACATAATATACAGTTCGTTTACTTTATTGACTGCCTTTTCACACCACGCAAGGAACTTTCGACGGACAGGATAAGTAAGTTCGGCAGAAGTGGAGGTCTTTGTTACGGCTCTGAGAATGTGTGGCAGGTTTGTATTTTATTCAGTATTTTGCATGGGTGTATGGCGTCGACTGTATATTCTCTTAGTGTCCCTTTATTTGTTTCTACCTTTTTTGTTTTCCTTCTGAAGACGCAGTTGCAGAAACATTATTTCAACATGGTGTATCAGTTATACATCAAATAGCATTTCATTAAAACAAATACGAACCTTCCCCTAAAAAAGAAGAAAAAATGCTCTCCTGTAACACAAAGCGATTTGGCCGCCTCCCCTTTTTCACACTAGC
Source organism: Ixodes ricinus (assembly GCA_037355805.1). NCBI lineage: Eukaryota > Metazoa > Arthropoda > Arachnida > Ixodida > Ixodidae > Ixodes > Ixodes ricinus. The sequence continues at coordinate 27,548 of JAZHYW010005310.1, read as the reverse complement.
CTCCTTTCTTCCGTAGAGCACCCTCCTCTTTTTACCGCGTGCTGCGACACTGATCCCGACGTACGTAAATGGTTACATCAGGCTCAGTCCCAAAACATAAACTTTTTTCTTAGGTCTAAACATATTTTCAGCTTCGTAATACACCAAGCCCTTTCCGTAGATAGCAGCTCTTCCAAGTGCTTTGTGGGAAATTAGACGCACAAGTTTCTTGAGTAAACATGACGTCCATAGTCTCTCTGTGTTCCCCTTTCTCGTTTATTCTTCTCTGTTATTTGTTTTTGAGTGATCAGCAGCGAGGATTTGGAAGCGAATTTTGAATGTGACTTTGTAGGGTACTAGACATTAACACTCAAAGGTATAATGCTGCGATGAGAGCAATGAGTAGAAAATAGTGCGGACAGAAATAGTGACTCTGACACCCATTGAGCTCTTTGTTGCAGAAACCTTCGGAGGAATGAGCACTAATTTCTAAAGATTCCTTTAACTATTAACTTATCTGCTCCAGGAGTCTACATATTTTACGCCCCAAACTTTGCGCTGTAAGACGCACTCTTTACGCTCAGCGAGTTACTGGGCATCTATTAAAGTTAGGCCCCGAAAACAACGACGTGGTCGATACAGAGGTCGATGCAGCTGGCGCTTGTTTTTGCTATAAATTGAGGACGGAGCACATCCAATAGCATCCGCCTAATCACCCCGAGTCGCGGATGGTCGCGTCCTTCCTAAACAGTTTTGTCTTAGGTACTCCTATATTTTTCTACCGTTCTCCTCAACGATATCTTTAGCATAGAAGACGCGTCTAGTCTTCAGCCGCTGTCGGTTATCCTTTTGTTTCAACTTGATTGTTTGGTTAATGATTAATTAACCTTCGCTGTTTTCGAAAGGACGCTGTTTATGCATTCTGGTTTGCGTTCCCAATCTTCTCGACGCTCTTTTGTCTTAAAAAAAGATGTTTGGAGAACTCTGCACCGGCGAATCATTAGTTGACGGTGGCTTCATTCTCGGGAACGCCTTTGTCATTGTTTAATTCGCGCACTAAGGCTCGAGTTTTTGGTCGCCGTGAAGACGCGCACAGTTAATCGAACACCTATATACAAACATCCGATTCTAAAATATAGCAAGTAAGTGAATGAAAATGTACAGCTGAAAATATGTAAGCTAACCATTACTCATTATATTTTCTTACTGTTATACGTAAGTCGTGGTTAAACCTACTATTAGCGGCCTCTGCATATTAGAGAATAACTTCAATTAAAGCTGTGGTGCCATTTTGTGAATTTCGCCAGGAAAACGAGGGTGGATTGACTCAGGCCGCTCCCAGTAAACATACGTTCCTTGCAGACTCCTCCTTCCATAAACCTGGGGAGTTCTCCTTCCATTTCCTGCTGTCATAAACAAATCCTAACTGCTTGTACCCAACCACCTTTACCTTCGCGCATATATAACAAATATATCAATATCTGGTACACTTATGCTCGACTGAATTAGCTACGTAGATGGTTGATGCGATAATGAGAGTTGTTATTTAAACTAATCTGCAGAAATTGTATCCTTATAGAAATTATACTTGTTCGATTATTACGTTATCGACATATCACTTTTTGCATTAGAATTTTAAATAGATGTCAACAAAATATTAGGTTGTCTTATAATGTTTGTTATCAATTCTCAATTATCAAATAAAGCGATGTATTGAGGTTCTAATACAAGCACCTGAATCAGGTGCGAATACCTAGATTTACACCCGCTGTACAAGTAAATATTTTGCTCTTGAATTATTTTTAAGTTAGTCATCCCGTAGTGTTTTAAAATATTAACAGAAACAAAATGGACTGATTAGCCTTTATAAACTCAAAGGTAGGGAACGCAAGAAACACACATTTGCGCACTTCGCGCCCATTGTCATTCATACCTCTCTGCAGTGTCGTACATTTTGTTTTCTTCATCCAAGACATTTTTTAACCTTCTCGACTGTACACCACATCTAGGTCGACATATTTAAACCTTGTTTTACTGCATCACGTGCGCAATAAATATTATCTAGACTTCTATATTGATACAGCACTTCTTCCACGTTGACAAACGATTAAAATATCAAATAATTTACCAAATTAGGAACAAATATACAGTCGAAGGTAGGCGTTTTAGGTATACCCACCGCACTTACTTGTCCCCGTAGAGCAGCGTTCACAGTAGAGCAGAGACATGCAAGGAACGAGAAGCAAAATACGAAGAAAACGACACTTGCTTCAGAGCTCCCTTTGCCCTAGGGCGACATAAGACTGGGGACTATAAATACACTCTCGACCAAGATTTGCGCGGGGCGTGGTAGGAAGAAGCTACATGCGACCTAAGGGAATCGGGCCCCAGAGGAGTGCCCACTGGAACCTTTCCTGATTTCCTGAGTAAGTCGTAATGAGACTTTTGGGATGATGAACTCTGGCTCTGCAATAATCTGGGAGAAAAGAAAAAGATGCAAAAGAAAGACGGTTTGATCCAAAAAAAAATCTAAAGAAACGAGTAAAAAAAAGGTTAAGAAAGCGGCGCACATTAAGCAAAAGACTGAAGTTTCTTTTGAGAAGGAAGGAAGGAAGGAAGGGTGATGCACTAGATAGCAATATTTTTTTAGAATGTTTTTCAGCCAAAGTTTTGTACGTATGTAGGAAGTGGGTAATGGGTGCTGAAAGGATCCCTGAATAAGCCACCTTTTACAGTGACGACAGCAAAACTATATTAGTGCGTAGAATCGATTTCGTTACTTGCCAACAGCTTGAGCCGAAGTAACTGACGAAAGATGCAACAAGTGATTTTTATCATCAGAGTTATTTAATATACTTGTGGTCACGAAACTTCGGCCTAAGTTTGGTACCGAGTCACGAGCTACGGCCAAGCGTGCCAATGTCATAATAAAGAGGCATTTTTGTTTGGCCACACCAATCTGAGCAAGCCACATTTATTTGACCATCACTAGTTAAAACAAAAACAAAAATTCTTCTACACAAAACGATGCAACTGTAGTTGATCAATGTAAGCAAGTACGGTTCATTCTTTAATGACATATAACAATATACCTTACGAATGACCCATTTTCGTTTGTTTCAAACAAAACTATGATTTGCAAGCAAATATAACTATGCAATTGAGTGCATGAATTCGCACTGCATGTAGTGCGAATTCTACTGCTCGTGGCGCTGAATACTGAAGGTGAGACGGGTATTAAAGAGCAATATTGAGAAAAAGATAAAGGATTACAAATTACAAAATTTTGGAGTTCGCTGCATTCACTAAGCTTGAACAGTTCATTGAGTGTACATAGCCGAATGTGCTTACATTTAAGAGAAACGCTTTTAGTGCGATGACGCGGCGTGGCCCATTCTGAGGGTGTTCGAAGGTGGTATGTAAATGGCTATACTCTTTGTAACGGGTGGTAGATTGCGCCACCTAGCCGAATTCCGACACCCTTCACGGTTGCCACACTCTCAGCGGGGCTGGCTAGATTGGCGGGTCGTAGCCCCCAAGCTTGGCCATAGCGTTACGGCGAAGTTTCATTATAAGTAGCGTATTGAAGGACTCTGCCGACGTCCTTGCTAAAACAGTTCACAAAAAGAATTAAATATCGCGATAATATCCTAACGCCGTATCGACCGCTCAAAACGTTTCACTTGAGAACCACAACTTTCGCAAATGGTGCTCGCTTGTCTCAAAGCAATAAATATAGCGGAGCCCGCGAGCCTCTGGCATGTAAAACGAATATCGTGTGATGACAGGTCCACGACCTAGCTTATATGGTAGGCCACGCGTTAATATATTATTTAAGATGACTTATTGACATATTCAAATGTATATGAAACCATACTTTTTACAAAAAAACTGTTTTTTTTAAATGACCATTAGGGCGAATAATAACTGAAAATCAACGCAGAGATTTCAAGAAATTCCAGGGCAGTGGCTAAATACAGTCATTCTTTTAGATGGCTGAAGATTCGCCAAGGGCGACTTTAAGTTATCTTATCTCTCCCCGTTCACGTGAAGGTAGCGATGTTCCAACCGCATGGACACGAATTCTGTCAACCAAAATTAGTGTAAAAAGTCTACAAAAGCTCGAGCTGTTATGCTTTAGAAAACATGAACCTCTAAAACGACTTCAATAGATGACCAAAACCGATATTTAAAATATATAAAGGAAAAACTAGATTTTAATACAAAAATATAATTTCTTAGGAAACTTCTGTTTAGCGATGTAATTTTCCAGAGTGTTTACTCACCTAAGAGTAATTCACTAGATCCCAGTGCACTAATAAGGTGACGCAAACGAAGCTATTTCTCTGTACGCTTTGAGGATCGGTCTTCTCAACCGAGGTCCTGCACCGCAGAATTGCCCCTAACGAACCTCGCCACGTGGGGCTCAAAAGCTTGCGGGGTTTCCGCTCTCATTGGCTCCAAAAATGGGGTCTCGACGGTGGTTGCGTCAAGGCTTGAAGCACGCATGGGGATCATTTGAGTCGTGTCTGGTTGCGACATTGCGCGGTTTCAAAAACGTCTCTTCGAGCACGCTCTCTGAGGCCCCTGATTACGCCTCTTGTTCTGGTCTTTCTGTTTTGCGTTTTTTTTGTTGGTTTTGTTTGTGTTTTGACAGCCACAAATTGAACGACGTTTCCGCCTTTAGACACGAGATCCTCCTAGTACCTTTTCAAGTTAAACATATGACATTAAAAATAAAATGGTAAACGAAAGCGAATGAATTATAGTCGATTATTGAGAAAGTTTACTATTTGTGTCCACGCTAGTCGTTCACACCATTGTTGTGATTTTTTTGTCGTTTAAATTTCCACTGAAGCGAGATATGTAAGTATAAGGACCTTGAAGAACGAAGATATTAAGATATGGGATAGCGCGGCAAGAAGAGGAAACGTAAGGGAGACATAAGAGGGAGCTCCTAACGACTAATGTTTAATGCTATAATAGAGCGAGAAAGTTAAAGGCCATGTAAAGAGTACTGTAACTTAAAAAAAGATAGAAATAATGCATCCGTCATAATAATATTAGAATTAAAAATGGACCACTCACCCCAAAACAAATAAAATTAGATAAACAAATTAGGTTAATCAAGTTCTTTCCGAACGGTCCGCTGTTGCAAACATCACCTCTGGACAAGATGACTTGCGCCTCGTACAGTTCACTAGTTCTTTTTATTTGACACTTCTTGGATATGTCGTGTCCTAAGTATAGGTGTGCATTTTCAAGCCCTTACGTGCACAGCGAGGTGTCCCGTTGGTGTCGACTTGAGCGTTAGAGCATGTTCCCTTCAACGTTCAATCATACACGAACCATTAAGAACGAATTGTGCAACCTACAATTTTCGCAGGTAAATGGTGATTTATATATCACACCACACTGGAAGTATATTTTCGCTGATGTTGAACACCGCATTTTGTCTGCTAAAACTGATGGTTATTTATCTTCGGACATAGTCTCTTAAATTTATCCGGTGCCGATAATAAACCTTGATTATACAACCCATATCTTGGTATGTTTAACCAATTTGCCCGCCAGATGATCTTCAGGAAGAACAAAGACTTGGGAAATCGGAATATTATTGCCTTCAAGACTAACAGTCATGTACCCGGTTGAGATCAGGCTTGTAAATTTTGCCCGTAAAGTTCAATATTGATTTTAAAGGAGTGTGTTTGAAGCCATTATATTCATTGGCAAGTTCACACTGTTTATCAGTGACACTTCTTGAGATTACATTGATGATAAAAAGTATTAGAAGGCAGGTTTATCCGATCGACAGCTCTTTTCGCCCCATCTAGCAAAACTGTTGAAATCCCAATTTTAATTATTCTTGCTAATTTTTGTTTTGCCAATGTATAAGAACTCTTGTCTACTTTCTTCTATGTTCTGCGGTTTTTTAAAAATTTGTATAGACCATTGTATTTTTTTACGCAACGGGAAAGAACTCTGGACAAGTGCCATTGGAAGAAGTGATTCACTCAAAATGCTTTTTCCATGGAGTGTTTTTGGCACATTTTTTAGTGTATTGCATATAACTCTTTTCTACGCCTTTGTTGCTAAAAAAACTTCTCCTTTGTTGAAAGACAAGCGATTCTTTATTGGTATAAATGTAGGGTGCCATACTGCGATGATTCGAAGCAACTGTGAGTTCTTCCACATACAAAGCGCCAGCGTGGTTCAATAACAAAGCGTACGAAGGCAGAAACAAAAGAGACACGCACGGAAGTGAATCGTTCTGTCTGTAATGAATCAGCAGCGACTTGCCAAGATTTCAAATTTCATGCACCAGCGTGGTGCTTGCATACTTCCGTAAAGATTGGGAACTAAAAGACACATGCTTAAAATTTTAGCACAAGATGTTGACGAGACATACTCTTATCCAGAACGTACTACAACGTAAGCATTTTTGTTTGTTACACGCTTTAGCGCTACACTTTTATTCTCAATATGCATTTGTAAGTTTCATAACAATGATGGCGGTATGGAAACATATGCGTCCTGTCACTACCGCGGGTGTGATCAAAACAATTTTTAAAGATGGAATCGAATTATATTATTCTTGACTGCAAAACATTTTAAGACCTTTCTTGCGTGAACCTTTCGGACTAAACTTCAGCTTGGTGAAATCAGTGTTGCCGACTTGAATTGCAAAGACGTGACAATAATATAAAAAAAAATCCTGTCTAGCGTATTTTGTAGTGAAGTCCAACACTCCCAGATTATACATATCTACAAGCGATTCTAGGCTAGATACTACCAAATTTGTCTAAGTCTTATTGGTGTAGGTCAGGCACTTCTTAGCACGATTAATATTCAATCGCAATAAAAACACTTGCATTTTCTCTCTTTCGCTTTCAGCCGCGCCAGCCACTCGACAGAACTCTTAATTCCAGATGACTTGCACTTTTGAAAGCTGCGGCTACCCTCAACTGATCCCAAAGCCGCACACGTCATCATGAATAAAACACGTGCTTCTTGTGCCCCTACTCTGGCTGTAAGATGAATCACCTCATTCAACAAGATCCCTCAAGCTCGGTCGTCCTGCTCAACCGACACCTCGTGATCCGATAGAGCTCAAAGAACGTGCGGCAGCAGCTGTACGTTGTAAGCAAGGCCCGATCTATACATAGGATAGATGTAAAAACCATGGCTCATGGAAACTGTGGTGTTTGTCTGCTGGAAAAGAGATTAACGAAGGCGAAAAAATCGATTCCCTGTGTCTGCCGAATTCTCGCTACTTATGTGTATATGATGGCTACCTAATGGCCAATTCAAGCGATGTGTCTTGAAATATTGTTTTTTTCTTCGACCGGATGCAGTATGTATTTTACTAAGCTTATTGTTGAGAAAAAGGTGGTTTTATATTCTTAATATGTATCCATCCTTGACCCTTGAGTCAAGCTCGAACCGCCATTAATTATTATTCACATCATGGCGCTACTCGATCAATTCGATTTCTCAAGCCTCTGGCTGTGCAGTCAAATTCATCCCCGGTCACGTGAAGCGTTAACCGCCACCCACGCGCTGCGTCGTATTCCAATGTGATGATGTCACTTCAGCTGCGCTCTTTTTGCTCCGCGGCGACGCGGCACTATCTTCGCCGCCGTTGCCTAGGCAACCTATTCGGTCACTACGACGATCGCATATCACCGATCGGCTGGCACAGCAGCTTATACAAGGATACCACCATAAAATTGATCCGAAGAGTACCGTTTTCCGTTTAAAAGTGGTTTCAAATGTATTGTGTGAAGAAACGACGGCGTTTAAACCACTTGAACTGGAATAATAATTCCGTTTCATGCAGAGTTTTATTAAAGGGAAAAAAAGAGCGCGCCGTTTATTCTATTTCAGATCTGCATGTTTGAGTTTTTGTTGTGTGTTTGTCTCTTGTATTTTGTCGTGCGCATCCTTGACATAAAAAATCAGGAATTTGTAGTTTCATTCCGATGTTGTTGCATTCGGCTTCTTCGATTGTTTGACCTCCTTTTCCCGCGCGCTTAATATACTTCCGAATATATACGTCTGATTTGTAATCGCTTACTCGAAAACTAAGGATGATCTTTAAAAGGGAGGAACATACGACTTACAAAATAAAGTATGTCTCTCAACCACATTTAAGCATATTAGGGGGGCATTGCGAAATAAATGCATATACGACCTGACTAGGAGGAATTATTCTTCTGCTCCTCAAAGTTTTATTTCGGTTTTCATACATATCATTGGAGACTAAAATAAACAACAACAATGAGTATGGCCCAACTATACACAATTGCAAGTCTATGTCAGACGTGCACTTTGAGCCATCCCCGCCCAGTCCACGTAACCGTGCATCCTGTGGTTGCACTCAATAATTCACGTCTCCAGATTTATACTGCTTCGCCGTTGTTTTCCTCTTCCGAAAAATATTCCTTGTTTCGAGTGCAGCGTAACCAGCGCGGTGATTCTAACCCTGAACATATTTGTATTCAGTGCAAGTTGAACGTGCGGTGTTTGTAGAGCACGGTCAGACGAACATTTGTCTGCTGCTGCTTTGGGAGCTTGACTTTCTGCGGCTGTTCGTATAAGATACCGAAAACGTGCCATGGTTTAGAGTTTGGAATTTCGTGTGAGCGATAAAGAGGAATAAAGCTTGCGAAAGATACGCCCTGTGCTCGCCATGCCTTCACTCAGAACGGCGCCCTGGAGCGAAAGGAGCGATTATGCGTAAAGAAAGGCAGACATTGCTCTACTTCAAGCAGAGGCGGTCACCAACTCACGCATGGAGTGCCTTAGTATCCTAGTCCTAAGTAGACGACGACCGGGTCTCCTTAGACAAGCTAGTATAAAATATGGAAGTGTGTTTCTGCGGTGCTTCGCAGGAGACCACGTCGAAATTAGATAGCGTTCCTCGTCCATTATTAAGGGTACCACGCGTGTTCATATAACCAGACGTCGCGCTTTCTCTCCTTTCCGGCGTCTCTTCGGCACGTCGAGCGCGGTCGTACTCGACGCGTCGCCCCTCACACTGTTCTGCTGCCCTCCATTTCACCTCATGTACGACCAGGGCCGAGGCTACGACCTTATAGAGCCAATCAACCGGCACCAAACCTGGATCGTAACGGCGGCCATCTCCTTCGGATGTCTGCAATCAGCGACTACATCACGCACAATGAATGCACCGCGATCCTGCGCTTTTTCTGTCGGTGCGTGATTGGTTCAGCAGGTTATTGCAAGTACACCAAGACATGGGGCTCCGCGGCGATGCTCGTTTTTGGACCGATTGATTGGCTTCCTCGGGTAAGCTGCGATCGGACTTTAAAGTGAAACGGAATTATTCTCCAATCCAGTGGGTGTGATGCAGCGTGGGAGCCGCAGGCGCTGCCCGCTTAGTCGCACCCCTATACCAACTCGCCTTCTACGCAGTGGAGAAAAGCACTGATCTGGGGCGCTACTCTCGACATTTGGCGAAAAAGCCGCGAGAAATCCAGCGGCTCTGATGGGCCGGCGCCAAGGTCAAGTGCGGGGTTGGCCAATCACGGCCGCCAGATTTCTCGCTGGCTTTTTCGCCAAGTGTCCAGATTAGGGCCCCTGGACACTCGGCGGAAAAAGTCGGGGAGGAATCCGCGGCCGCGATTGGCGGGTGCCGCGCTTGACCGTGGCGCCGGCCAGTCGCGGCCGCCGGATTCGTTGCCGACCTTGTTCGCCGACTGTCCGGATAAGAGCCCTTTGCTCCAATGACGCATCAAGAGTGGGCTTCGATTCTTGGTGTCGTCTCAGTCACGCAACGAATTTGTGGCGGCTTACCTCCGTAGTGCGCTTTGGAAGACTTTGGGCAAGGGGGGGGGGGGGGCGTGACCGCCGTTTCAGAGATGAGATTCGGTAGGGAACCGAAACTAAAACGCGTATTCAAATATAGAAGTTTTTTTTTGTTTTTTTTTTCAATTTGTTCTTTTTCGGAATGCCGCGAGGTATTGTGCGTTCCTTTTATTTTTGCTAAATGGGCTAATTTAGTGGTGTTTTTATTATGCCTAGAAGGTTTTTAATTGCATCAACACATTTATATTTACTAGTGAAAAATTGAGGGAGTCAAAAATATCTAGGAACCTGATTGCACCAAACGCTGCACATTCTTTTTTTATAAGCCCCTTGGCTGGCAAATATGACATAAATCTTCTTTTCGTGCTGGGCGTTCATTTGGCAGAAACGATTCGGTCAGCTTTTGGTGAAAAACTGTATTTTTATTTAGTCCTAACGCTATTTATTAAAATTCATTTTCAAACATTATTCACGATATCTAAAATCATAAATCGAGCAATTGGAAAAAAATTATCTCCCAGAATATTCCACTGAGTGCTCTCCTATTTAGCGGCTAACTTGAATACAGAAACATAATTTCAAGATTCGCGAATTCCCCAAATATACACAGAACGATGAAAATAATTTCAATGATAAAATATAATATTTTCTCAAAGCAGGGACAGTTGTAAAAATATTTCAGGGACAAAGGTTAAAAATAGCGCCAAAGCGGTGACAAAATATGTGAGTACGCAGGATCTCAGAAAGAAAAAAAAAGAACCGCTATTTCGGTTTCCGTGATTTAAGCAATGTTTTTGGCCTTCAGAGACTTTCGCCAGCGTGCGATTATCATCTTACTGGTTGTGAAATAATACAAATATACGCGAGATTAATCTGATAATGCCATGCCTACTAATTTGGGAAAGGATGCCTTATTCGAATATTGGGCACAACATCTTTTTCTGGGTATTGATCTTTATTCGAGAAGCACCATCGACGGGAGTTACACAACTCCGAATCTAATTTGAGGTATTGCATCCGCGGCTGGCCCAGCTGTCGTGCTTCATCCCCTACTCTTTTCTAGTCGCAACCTACTAAAGGCGGAGATACATTTCATCAAGCGCCTGGTTCTTTCGATTGCGTACACGCTTCATCTCTAGCTGCCCGCTATTGCAAACGTTCCTCCTCGTTTGTTCGTTCTGCTCATTGCGCAATTCTTCCACGCCACCAACTTCCTCTTTGTCTGCGTATAGCCGCTCATACAAGATACCCAAAGTGGCTTAATGTGAGCGTTGGCGCTACTAATGCACCAAAGGTGTTACTTTGTAATACTTTTACGATACTTGTATATGTGCTGCTTCATCCTCTGGGGATTCAGTTGTGGCTTTTCTAGATTCCATTCTTCAATGTCGCTTTGACTCAAATAAAAGTGATGAACTCGTAAATCCCAAAAAAATAAAATGAATGACTGAACTTCAAGATATATATTTGGTTTCTTTCATTTGCATAATATCAATCGATTTTTTACATCCCCGTAATTTTTGTTTTTAGAATATTTACGTAAAACTGAGTGACGGAACTCTAAATGTTTTAGAATTTTTAAATCGGAATAAATTATGACCGTTTAACGAGGTTAACAAATACGTTATAACGTGAAGCAAAGAACAAAACGACAAACTAATGGCAGTGTGCAGATTAATCATAATCTAGAATTTTTAAATTATAAGTAAAATTAGCGTTCATAGATATTAAGATACTTATATCTCACAACCGTTTGCCGAGTGCGTTGTGTAATGTCGCGTCTATGCCAATTACTTCAAAGATATATCAAAATATTTTAGTAAAAGAATAAGAAAGCGTTGCCCGTAAGCGAATACTGCGGGAGTCAAGGACTGATGAATATAGATATTCTAAAACGTACCACAATGACGATTATCGGTTTTAGTATACTATAAAACTTTCATCAGAAAAAACAAAATATTAAAAGAAAGAGAGAGAATACGCGCCTAAAATACGTGCCCCAAGGCACGTTCTTTTACGCTCTCAGTTGTCAACCGACGGAGTGATCCTGACGCGAATCGCGTCCCCCCCTCCCCCTCCCAATCAGTGACGTTCCGCCGTTCAAGATCCCTTCGCCGTAACCGCCTTCAGAACAATCTCTTGGACAAGCTCGCCTTTGTTCCGCCATGAGTGGTTTGTTAGGGGGACAGTGTGGCCTGCCCTTCCATAAGAGCTGCTAACCGTCAATGCTTTTGCAGAGCGTCTGCTGAAAGCTGTCAGCATTTATGCACAAGTATATGCACCTGAAATGTCGCTCGTATACTGTCATTTATTTTCAGATGAAACTCACATGATACTTAACGCCGAGTCTGGGGGTTATATTCGAGTCCGGTATAGTAAAGTGGTAAATTCTTGTTCAGCATTCTCAGGACCACAGGATGCAATAACTTGTTTCATGTATGTTGGCTCGAAGTTTCTGGGAGGATTTGTCCGTCATGATGTAAACTTCGCGTATACCGCCATGTGCGCTTGGCAACATCGATAAGCATTACGTTTTTATATATAATTTTCTCAAGTTTGTTTAGAAACAAAATTCGCCTGCTGAACGTGTGACAGTTTTTGCCCAATATTTATCGGAACGCGATATTTACGCAGCAAGACACTTTACGTTTTCTTTTTACGCGCATATATATTTGAAAGGACCAGAATTGTATGTCTTATATTTACCGACCAAATCAAAAAGGTGTTATAATTTTCTGTCGCTTTAAGCCTCTTCTTTTTATTTCTCCTTTTTTCAGTGCGTTCAGCCCGAATGCCTCAAAATCGGTACTCTGAGTACGGTTGTAGATTCTTTTTTGGTTCTTCCTTGGAAGTTAATCGAAGTTTATCGCATGAATCTTTCAGAGTAAGTATATGCAGAATATGAAATGCAGAATTGCGGCCATTATAAGCAAACAGACGAACCATTTTATACATATTCAGAACAAGAAAAGGTATCTGCGTAATATAGTTCATCACTTTTACTCTTGAAACGTGTGTGCACGCTCAAAGAGTATTAATAGATAATTCGAATTTTTGTTGTATATAGCTGTTTGAATAAGGAATCATCCCAAAATATAATTTTCCACCGTTATATCAAAGGTGATAGAAATGATTGAGTCTTGTTTTACGGTAGCTTACTTTGTTTGGAAAGTAATTCATTTGATATATCTAAAAAATATTGTAGGTTAGAATATGCTAGTGATACGGTTTAGGAGCATGAGCAGCGTGCTGCAAAGGAAGAAAAAAATACGAAGACGTACAAAACAGGAGAGATCCAAGGCATGCCAAATCACTGCATCAACCCAAATGATAATTGAATTTCACTGTTAAACAAAGAAACCGAAGTGTCGCTAACACAGTAATTTCCCTGCTTGCTTATATAAAACGCTTCCATCGGCTCTCTTGCTGTAGAATCTTTACTCTTGCCCAGGACCCTGATCTCGTGAAGTGATGGCGTACACATACCTGCCCTACAATGCGTGGGCAAGTGCGCATTTTCATGTACTTTACATCGATAACTCATGCCCTCGAGCCCGGTTTTTGACGCAACGTCCAGTTTGTCCATTGTAGGCTTTCCCATACATGCGTGGAATATCATACAACAATACTTTAGAGCATTCCCGGTCTGGCAGGCTTTTTGTTGCAGCCAAGTGTTTTTTTTTTTTAGTTTTTGTTTAGAGGAAATGTTTGAATAATGGCTTGCATGCATGCATGGCGCGAAAAACACTATAGGCACATCGTACCTGTTAGCTGCCTTCTTCAGGTTGCGGGAAACTTGATGCATATAAGGCACCACTTCTGGTTTGCACGCTCTTTGTAACGGGTCGTCTTGTTTTTTGCGAGTCCTCTTGATTTTCTGAAGCAGCGCCTCAGTGACAGCCGTCCTGAGCGAACGGGGAAACCGGTCGACGTCAGTCTTGCAACCTGATTATCACAGCTACTCTGCATTGCGTGTGAGGACGACTTCCTGTGTGCAGATCATATGCGGAGGTTGACTATAGGTCGTTTTACAAGTTTTGAATAAGCTTAGTCAAACGGAAACATAACCTTTTGCACACAAGGGTTGTCACCCCAGCACATTCGATTATCTTTTAAAATCAGTCTGATATCTAAAAAGTAGAGTGAGTCGTGGGACGCAACCTCATGTGTAAAGGACGAGCCCATCCCAGGACTCCGAAAGGCGCTTAAAATCTTATCTTCAGAGTCGTCAAAAATTATACCACCTTGTTTCTTTAGAAAAATTAAAAAAAAAAAACAAATCATCAACCTACTTAAAACTCTTGTCTTCAAGCACGAAAGAATAAAACCTATCGGAACGGACACACACAGACAAGACAGTTCCTTCAAAAACTGTCTGTGTGTGTCCGTCCCATATCAGTTTTATTCTTTCGTGTTTCCAAGTGATCTGTGCCAAGCTGCTCTGTGTTTGTGTCCGTACTTAAAACTCTTCAATACACTGCTATCTTCTATCTGCTATTCAAGGTTTCGATGAGCGTTCGATAAAATCAATATCGCACAGCACTGGTGCAACACAGGGCCCCATGCAGATACCCTGGCGTTGTACATGAAAGCTCATTGTTAAAAGAGATAAACGTGGATTTGAGGCAAAAACTGCAGTAAAGATATAAAATTATCGAATGACAACCCCGTCAAGATTTGAAAAGCCGCTGTCCCGTTTTCATTTATACAATCTCGAACGGAAGTACACAAGGGACCTTGAGGAACGGAGTAAAATAAATCCTCGAGGTCAACAGAAAACACTTACCATGATAGGATTATGTTATTGTAAAAAGCATGTTATGTCATCAAAGTTTTTGGTTGCAAAAGGATCCCTGACATTCAGGCCACGCAACTGCTTAAAAAGGAACCGGTTCTTTGATAACCGGCAGGAGCCCTTCTCACTGACAACGGTCCGGAAGGGCACGTCCGCTTTGTGCGTTTTCGCTGAAAAGAACACAGTCAGGGAGTGGGATTTATATTCACCAGTGGCCTTTCGGAGTCATGAGGTACGCTTGTCCTTTACACATGAGCTTAGGTGCCACGCCTCATTCCAGTTTTCAGATATCAGACAAATTTTAAAAGATGATCGTTTGTTATGGAGTTACAACCCTCGGGTGCAGAAGGGTCTGCTGCCGTTTGACTCGGCCCATTCAAAACCGGTAAAACGAGTTGTCCAATCTGCACTCAGGAAGTCGTGCTAAAACACAATGCAAAGTAGCTCTGATGTTCAGGTGGCCAGACTGACGTAGGCCGGTTTCCCTGTTCGGTCATGGCCTGTCGCTGAGACGCTGCTTTAGAACATCAAGTAGTCTCCCAAAAAACTGGACGAACAGCTACAAAAAGCGTGCAAACCAGACATGGTTCCCTATATATACTAAGTTTCCCACAACCTGAAGAAGGTAGCGAACAGGTATGATGTTCCTATCGTGTTTTCCGCGCCGTGCGAGCTTACGGGCCTTTGTTCGAGGATTTCTTATAAAGAAGACGATACGTGCTTGCAACAAAAGCACGCCAGACGAAGGATGCTCGACAGCAGTGATGTATGAGATTCCATTCACGTTTGGGGAAGCCTAAATTCGCCAAACGGGACGTGACGTCAATCACCAGGCACAAAAGCATTAGTTATCGGTAAACGAATAAAGGAGATCCGCACTTGCCCATGCATTGTGGGGCATGTGTGTGTACGCCCCAATATTATGAGATTAGGGTCCTGGGCAGGAGTAAAGATTCTACTGCAATAGAGCAGATGGAAGAGTTGTATATAAAGAAGAAGAGAATTGCCTCTGTAAGCAACACTTCGGTTTATTTGTTTAATAGTGAATTTCAATTCCGTGATTTTTTGAACGCCGGCGATCTCTCTTGTCTTTGGTTTTTTAATATTTTTCTTCCTTTGTAGGATGATGCGCATGCTCTCTAGGAACCTCTGGCCGTCGCTTGGTCGTGAATAAATATAGTTGAATGTTGCGCTTGCCCTTGTCCTCTCCTTCGTGTTCACCCTGTGTTTGCGCATAAAAGTTTACTCAGTAGTGATATGGTCTTTTTTTTGTTTTATTCACCCATAATAAACGTTGTTATCGACTAGTAATATTCGCTTAACTAAATAATGTTCGCTTAAACAATTACACAACTAGAAAAGTAAAAAAAAACTTAATTTTGATTTTATGGTTCTCTTGCTTAGTCTCAAGACAGAATTGTAGAATAAGATAACTATATGATTGCAATAGTGCTTGTAGTATTTTGAACGCGACTAATGCCAATAAGCTCCTGAAACAGACGCCTAACAAGTTTAGTTTGGTTAAACGTATTTTCGAATAACATTAGCAAACAAAAACAAAACGCACAATAAATGTAACGGATAGCGGCAGATGATAACCGCCTCGCTCCGTGTGGGTGAAATATTCTTCCCAAAAGAATCAGTAGCTCTTCACACAGGGTCGGCTTCCCGCGGAACGCATGCCGCATCCTAAACGTGAGTCAAAGTAATACGGCCCCCGGCACGCCACGAAAAATCCTCCCGTTCACCCTTAAACACACTCCTGGACAAGTGGTATGTTTGGTTGATAACCCGATATAATTGGAAGTATTGATGATGAACAAGTTCAAAAGACTTGCAAGATAAGAGTTCGCTTATTAGATGCTGCCCAGACAGACGATAAGCTGAAGAATACATTTGCATCAAACGACGTGGTTATGTTTCTCGCTGGACTCCCTGAATTAGAGTTTTCAATAATACGAAAAGTCTCGCAGTAGCCTTGATCGAAGCGTCCGCTACAGCACGTAAATCATCTTCGAACATATTTTTTCAATATGAAAAGTGTGAAGTTAAACCTGAGTATTCCGAATGACAGATGGGCACCTCTAAAATGTCTTATGACTGTTGGTTAAGATTATTAATGTGAGTGTTTGCATCATTACATTGGCAAGCAACACTGAACACCGAAAATCTTGCTAAGAAGGGGCTCGAGCAATCTTACGCTACGCGTGCCTTATTTCAGGGAACATCTTTGCATATCACTTTCAGTAGGGGACATTTTTTCTTCCTTATCTGATCGTAGTGATGGCAGCACTGCGAAGAATGCCGCTAGGCCTTACACACATATCATAATCTCCATCACTTTTCATTACATCATAACATGTTCACCATTACTAGAGGCAGCACCGCGGGCCTTCCTTGGTACGGGCTGTTACCTTTATGCGGTGCCGCGGCTCTGCTGAGCAAATAAGGAATATTACTAGTATTATTCTCTTTAATTTCTATCCGCTGATTTCCTCCCCCCCCCCCACCCCTTTGTTTTAATATCCCGGCCGCTATTTGCGGCGATCCGGCCCACTGGAGCAAAATATTGCCGGCCCCTGCTTTAACACATTGACTTCTTTCATCCAGAAGGATAGTGGCATGACCTCGGCTATCAGTACATCCTTCTTACGCACCGCTATCTTTGGGACAGAATCTACCTTAGTTACTCTGCTCTAAGTTCGTCCGGAGAGAGGTGGACATGCTTCGGACGTTGATGAATATGTCTGGCTCTCGGGAACTCCAATTAATGACGTGATTTCCGGACACTGCGATGAAGGGCACCGGATAAACGACTGCCTTCACGTATGTGTCTCATTTTGCTCGCCTTTACCAAGTGGTGTAGTGTGGCGGTGTTTTTTGCACTTAGCTCTTTGCAGTAAGGCCAGCCCTTTTTACCAGACTCGCCGATAGGTTTCCGCACATATGCTATCGACTGAAGGAGTTTTCGATAACTCCCACGCCTTTTACACTGCCAGGGTTTGAAACTCTTGAGGCAGACAGACGTACCGGTTATTCGCAGATTATAGAGCCATTTCGGCCCTTATCCATATATGAGATGTAACAAATGTATTCAGATATACTAAGTTTGTAGGTTTCTAAGGCTCATTTTATCTACACGGTGTTCAATCTTAATTTAAACATATTTTTATGACACAAAAAGTTGGCCACCATTAGACTGAGTACCGTCTTCGCCATGTATTTATCAGGCTCGACGGATATTAAATGGTAGGTCAATCATAATGGTAAGTTGACTAATTAACTAAAATCTGTTAATTTGCATTTTAATATTTATTTTCTGTTGTTATTTTTCAATTGCAGTATTAACGGCAACTACTATAAGAGGTCGAACCACAAAACAGAATTTACAAAAAGTGTTAACGTTTTAGTTTAGATATTATTTGCTCCACTTTCCAGTTTTTTTTATCCCACTTTAAGAATTGCGCGAAAAATGAGAGCAGCAAGTCGTGCCCACAATGCCGCTTCGAAGGGTGACGTAGTCATTCCAGTCACGTCGTCACTTTCGTCGTCAACGCACCCACCAAGGGCATGCCACCGAGATAGGGACGACAAGATTGAAACGATATACGTCTCCCTTCCAATCGTAATTCTCTGGCATAGCTTGCGGCGCTCCTCTTGTGCTATATTTTTAAATTAATATAGAAAACGTGAAGATGTAATAATAAAAATCAAGAAAACAGTCACATTTTTAAAAGTTCTTTCTAGTTGCAACATTACCTTTAACACCAAATAATCTAATGGTTACTTAACAGACATTAGTTAATCAGCCAAATTACCATGATGATTATCCCCTCATCCAACGTCCGCCGCGCCTGACAGATATATGGTGAGGACAGCATGCACTTGTCTAACTCTCGACCTCTCTTCTATGTTGTCATATTAAAATAAAGCAGCCTGTATAATCCGCGCACAAAAGCTGCCAATTTACTAGACAATTATGACCCAATTAAATTCTACACTCTAAGAAAAAAAGGAGGAGAAAGGTAGCAACGGCGACTTTTCCTCCTTGTTGCGGTCAAGTTGCCCAGAGAAGGGAGGAACGGAAGTTTGGATGAATGGAGGACGTCCAGTTCCTCCCTGTTCAGTTGGCGCAGGGGTAGAAAATCTCACTACTGACCAGGGTAGCTAAACTCGTGGAGCAAAACATTCTTCGCTTTTTGACGTAGCGGGGGAGTGACCAAAAGAACGCCGCAAAGTTTCCTCCTCCCTGCGCGCGCTCAACTTCGCAACTTTTGACGAAAAATCCCCCGCGATCCCTAGGCGGTGCACGAGAGCACGAGACAGCGCGGGGAGGCGAGCGTTCACGCCGCTCGCTGTACGTTGTCTTTGAGCTCTCTAGCGCCGACAATCCCGTCATGCCTCGCCCAGGCGAGGAGCGAGAGCAGACGACGGGAGTTCGTCTGCTACGAGGCGGCATTCGCACAGCGGAGCTGAAAGAAAAAGTTGGTATTCTGCTCGAAATCGCGTCCCGCGGGCCACAAACTCAAACGCGAGCTTGAATTGTAAGCGTCTGATATTCCACGAAGGGAGGAATCGACGACCCGTGTTTTATTTGCAAAATTTGGGTCGCTTTGTTGCCGTACAGACGCTGAAACCTACCAGTGTGTAATGAAAGGCCCAGGACAAACACAGAGGCCGCGAGATCTCGCATCATCTGTGTGCAGGTGAAAAGTGGAACATTTTTCGACAAAGCTCCCACAGCAGAAACCTGTGACGCATTCACTCAGCGTCCGGGAAGGCTAAACATGGAGACGTTGCCCGAGGCTCAAGCACAGTCATATTTGAACGGCAGCTATCTTGCCCCGTCGTATTTTGTTTGAGAAAGCTCTCGTTCTCAATGCCCTCACCAGGGAAATAAAAAAGTCTTACGAAACGTATTGCTAGATGTTCCAAAGAACTAGATTTAAGCAGTATCCTTTCAGTGGTTCACTCATAATACTATGCTTAAAACGAAGCAAGCTTTTGCGCGTACAGTGCCATAAATTTTCTCAAGTGTATGCTGTTTTGTAGTCAGCTGGCTTCGGAAACTTACGCCGTCTGTAGATATCTCTGACAGCCGAGTTCCTTAATTGGAAATCATCGCAAATATAAGTGACACGTTGCAGCAACCAACGTTTATAGATAAACGATGGCAGCGACTGCGCTCCCGCATTCCCACCCATCACGTCGAACAAAAAGGCGCTAGTTTCGGTTTGAGGTCGGTACTTTTCTACAACATCTATGGCGACAGCATCAGTCTGCACTAGGTGCATTCGGCAAGTTCGTCCGGGGCCTGTTCTCCGTGCAGCACTCCGCGGGTGCAATGCATTAGAACTCTCACAGTGCAAGTCTGGATCGCGGATCGGGAGCCCGTCACTGGCCTCACCGGCGGCCATTGCTTGACAACAGGCAATACGCCGCGTCCTGTCTAGTTCTCCCTTCGTTTTCGTCCTTGTTGTTTTGGCGTATTACACCATGAGGCAATACACGAAAGTCTAAGGGAGAAACACGCAAAAATAGGAAGCTTGTACGCGGTGCTCGAGGGCGAGTATTTTATGACGTGCTGCGATGATTATATCGGGTGCTTGGAGATCAACTAGACATTCGTCAAACGTTCGAACATTGATTATAAAAAAAATAAATGGGCCGGAGCACCACCGACTTTACTGACGTCGCTTGCTTCGGTTGCTAAATAAACGGCACGTTCAGCGACTGAACGGCACGCTCCGAGTTTCAGTTTGTCACGGAAGCCCTCACAGCAGTTCAAAGAAAAAGCTTTCACCATGAAGTACTATGTACAAGCGGTTAAAACGATGCGAATGTCCCCAGTAAAGGCCTTCCAACTTATCGTTTGCTGAGCTCTGATGACTCCGAGATCACGGATGACACCACAATAACTCTCGGTAGCCCTTGTCTCATTAAACACATCACAGTTAACGCCCAACAAAGTCGCCCTCGACCCTCAACCACACAACGTTTATTTAAACAAGATTGGTATTCTAACGCGTTTAATATTCTTGCCCACAATATTAACTGTTATTTGCGGAAACACGATAGAAGTTTCATGATCGAGAACAACCTACTAACGTAATAAAATTGAGTTTTCCCGTTTCTCCTATAGCATGCATTAGATCGTGTCAAGCGATGACTGCCGGTGGTGCCGCTCGACCCCAGCAATACAGGCCTCTATCCGCGATCCAGCCTAATAAGAGATCAGTGGTGCCAGTGCTATTAGACATAAATCGTGTATTTGCATCGGTACACCCATACCTGCCGGATGTCGGGACGAGGCGCAAAACCGTACATCCGGCCAATATTGAAGCCGGTTTTCGGCCGAAGTTGCCTCGACACTCGCCAAGAAGCAACGTGTTGTTTCGGCGACTCGTTTGTGTAATTTAATTTTTCAGTCATTTTATTGGGTCCCGGGCCACTGTGTACACCCCAAAAAAGGAATGTACTGTGGTAATTACACCTTGACGAGAAGGAGGCACGTAGCCAGGATTTTGTTTTAGGGGGGGGGGGGGGCGCCCATGACAAAGTGCTCTATGAGGGGGAGGGGGAGAGGCGGCCCCAGCAAAATGGAAGATTTCGGGGGGGGGGGCCTTATGCCCCCCCCCCCCTGGCTACGTGTCTGACGAGAAGGGGTATTGTAGTTTTACATCTTTATAAAAAGGTGTAGTGCATTATCACACGTTTTAAGAAACGTGTTTAAAAAATCACACATTTTTAAAGGTGTGAGGTTTACATTTTTTTATAAGGTCTATTGCTACACTTATTAGGGGTTAGTTATTGGACACCCCACTTACATGTATAAAGGTGTGAAAATGTTTAATTTGTATATACCTCTAACGGAAGAAAATCTCTTTCATGTGATTACATCGCGTGCCGATGAAACGATCTGTCGATGACACGTCGTTCGATGAACTGATTTGACCGCCAATGAGTGACGACTGCCAGTAAAATTTCGGGGAAATAATTCTGCCGGCTGCCGGGAGACTCGAACCTACCCAAGAATTATCCCGGTTCTTGTTTGTTTTCCAACATTCTGAATTGTATACCAGCTTATTAGTACCTCTTCGGATATTGCAGAAAAAAAAAAAACGATGGCAGCCGCAAAAACTCTGACAGCCCGGCTCACAGTCATGTGGGAGACTGACAGGTGCTCGTCAGTCGCCACCATGCCTTGAAAGCTACCGGTTTCGAAGAACCGGAGCGCGCAAAGAACTTGTGGTTCCACGGTCATGGTAGACGCGATTGTCCGCCGCCTCGAAGTCCGGGCGCCGAACGAAGCTCGTCGCAGAGTCAACGCACAACGGCTTTCGATAGCCGGTACTGTCGCCGAAAGTCGTCGTCGGGGAGTTGAAAGGCGTCCCCGGTGGTCTCAGTAGCGACGCCGACGGTGGCGGAAGATAAGCTCGGCCGCAGCGTACGGCACCGCCATGTTGACAAAGTTTAACTTCGCCTCGATCCGAAGCGAAGATCTCGAGCTCAAACCACGGCTCTCGCAAAGTTCGGAAACGTCACTTTGACGTCAGCGACAACTTCGACAAACGAGGTTTCTTTTTTACACAAACTTCGGAGGGATTTTGAGCGTCAGCAGGTCGCCTAGGGACAATCTGTAAAGCATTAATTTTAGCTTGGCGTAGGGATGTAGGGACAAATGGGCGCTACGTCATCGGCGAAGCCGTTCAATCAGCGGGCTCCTCGCGCCCCTCACGCGCCGCACGCGCGCCTCGATGAACTTTGCTACATTCTGCCTCTCTCAAAGAAATGAGCGTTCGAATGATTGACACCTCGCTCGGCGCGACGTCAGCGTCGCGAGAGTCCAATTAGCGCGTTCCGCAAACTTCGGGCACAAAGTTGTGCTTGACGAGTTTAGCGACCCAGGTGGTCGAAGGTTCGATCCCTGGAAGGAGCGGTGTTTTTTTGTTTTTTTTTTCGTTAAGTTTTTTTATTTTTTTATTTACCAAAACAGGCAAAAACAAACCCAGACCGATGGAAGGAAAATTAAAGTCCTTATTAATCCACCGACGCCAAGGAAAACTATACAAATATCATTGCTACAAGGTTCATCAGCGCGCTGTTTGATAGACAAGATTTGGGCACCCAGGTTGGATCTAAGCCGTTTACGCAGGGGCCAAGACGACGAGGTCGGTCCTTCAGTCGTTTCTTTTGCCGCGGCGTTTTTGACATTCACAAAGAAAGAAGTTTAAACACATCCGTCATAAACCGATAAGCTTCGAAACGATGCCGACACTGCTACGTACACTGGGCGGCTGCGATCAGCTGTGATAGCGGCGGGCTTCGGGCCTCGGCTTCTTCGGCCACATTTCGTAACTCGGCTGCCTCGGCCGCCTCGACTGCCGGGCCCTGACCCTGCACTCTAAGAAAAAATGGAGGTAAAAGGTAGAAACGGCGCGTCTTTCTCCCTTCTACTGGCGCGCCCCCAAGCGGACTCGAGAAGAAGGGAGGCATCTTCTTTCGGTTTCGTTCTTCGAGCACGTCGCGCACGTTGTTAAATAAATGTTGTTGAGTTGATTGAGCTTCAGCGGCAGCGAAGGCCGCCGTTAATTCCGTCTTCTAGTCCAAACGTGCAGAACATTTCGGTTGCATTGACGTTTTTACCCCCTTTTTTTTTTTTTCAAACGAACAAATGAAGCCGCTAGAAACAGCGAAGTTCCGGAGCAGTGCCAGCAGCGCTACGTACACTGGGTAAGATGGCCGTCTCTGGATTGCGGGAGGTATGCGGAACTACAGTAGCGGAACCACGCGAAACTGTAGCGACGTTTTCGACGTTATGGAAATCGCAGGAACTGTGTCCAAGGCAGGCAGGTTTTCCTGCCGGCTGCCTGGGTGCCTTCCGTGCTGAGTTCGGTTCTGTTTTCCCGTGCCGAGTGGCAACCGGCGTTCAACGTGGTTCTGTATTTCTGCGTGTCAGCAACATAGCAGCAACATCGTGATGGTAGTGTTGTGCGTAGTGAACAGAAGACTGGAATTATCGCCGATGTGACCGTGTGTTCGCGTATCAGTGGTGTAACAACAAGATGAGATGACGTAAACTGCCGGGCATTGATGCCGCTGGTCGGGCCCTGATCGGAGGGGGCGGGGTGTCGCAGGTTGACATTCCCTTTACATTAAAGAGTTTAAGACCACTTGAGAAATTAGGTGCAGTCGATCGACGTGCGGATAATCATGTTGGAACGCTGGTCTGAACGGTAAGCTCCTATCGTACAGTGGCTAATGTGACTGTCGCTCCCCGAGAGCGATTGCGCTCTGATGAAAAGACTGAACAGTACGAAATAATGACGGAAAGTACTATATTTACAATAAAATTTTAGCATAAAAAAAGGTAAAATCGAAAAAAAAAGCTATCCTTTATTTTGCTGTTTAAATATACTACGGTTCCTGGAGAAACTGCCCTCCAAGTGGCGCGCTGGGATGAGCGATAGACGTTTTCGAGCTCGCCACGGGGTAGCTCCGTACACTTAACACCTGCCGCAAGTCGCGGCTTTGACTGCATTCAAGCTAATCGAAAAGCGATCTCTCTGCCCGTGAAGCATCACTTCCAGCTGAGTGAATATCCGCTCTACACAGATTAATTCAAGACGGCAATTGCAGCCGTGCGCGAACAGTACAAATAGAAAAACAAACACTACAATAGAAATACTGGCTAGGAAGTGCCGTGTGGGGAAACAAACCCAGGCTTGGAACCGCATTGGAGCGGCTCGATTTATTGGCTTTCAAACAATTACGGCATGATCGAGCGTTTTCTTTTTAATAAGAGATTCATCCCCTGAGCCATTAAAAATACTCTCAGATGTATGACATTGCTGGAAAAAAATCAACATGCTGGGAATATTTTTTATTGCATACGGAGTCACCGAAAAATTCCGTACGTTCAAAACGACCACTATAAAAGACGGAAACGCAGAGCTCGGGCGTAGTGATCGGGTCAGTGTGCTGTTGTATTGCTGTTTGTGTGCTGTTGTAGTGATGTTTGTATGTATGTGTACGCGCTATATGTATGTTCAGCTGATGCTTGTACCGAAGAACGCGTATTGTGTCTACCTGTGTGAAATAGAGGGTCCCGAAGCGCAATGGTGGTGTCAGAAAATAAAATATTTTTTGTAGAACATGAATTGGGCGGTACCTAGCGCCACCTAGCCTAGCTACTTGCGATCAATCTGCTTGACCCTGCCATCTGGTGGAAGCGATTTAACCTCCTTTTACTCTACGCGGCTACGCCATAATTTCGTGCTACCGTGCTGAAACGAGCCAAGAGGCTGCTTCGGATTTGCTTTTTTGAGAGCGGCTTTTGGTTTTGCGGGCGAATGGTTTACCACTCCTTCGTGATGTGCGGTTGACGCAACGGTTGACGAAGGAATTGTGGCTCGAGGAATAGCAAAGGTAAGACAAAGTGCGCGAACTGGGTGCCGGTTGTCTCCGTTTAACATCGCAGTGCTGGCGATGAGACGACTGAGTGACTGCATGCTTTCGAAACGCAAGTTTCTTTACCTGCAGGGGAAGCCGGCTTCGGAAATAAATACAGTTCGCGGAAAGCTCGTGTTACGTTTTTATTTGCTGCTCCTCTCGCTCCGTACAATAGACTTCGTGTTCTCGTTAAGCCTTATTGAGCTCGATTTGCTCGATTCGTGGCCGCCATGTTGAGATGTAGGCGACGGAGGAACTTTTGCTCCCCTGCTTTAGGGACGAAAGTTCCTCCATTTCTGAAGGAACATATGTGTCAAGAGCGTTCCTCCCTTTAGGGAGGACTATACCCAGACCCTTTTTTTCTACAGAGTGTATAAAGACGAAAGTATAAAAAGTTGGTTTGATAAACGAGTCGTTATAATGGAATGTTTTCCTCTATAAAAAAATGCTTTATTGTTCTTTTTTTTTTTAGGAACGCACCGCTGCTGTAGAGAATGTAAATAAAAATTGTAATTAGTCATGATATAAGGCGGTCTTTCAATTGAACTTTTCTTTATATACTAGCACCAAAGGGAAAGATTGCAGTAATTAACATATATGCGAATGTTCCATTCAGTACAGGTATATTCCGTATTCTAACCAGCGATATATTAAAAAAAATGCTAAACAAAGAAAAAACTGTTTTTTTATATTTTTTATATTTGCAGTTGCTCTTCCAAACATAAACTTTGATATTCTTGAAATATTTTAAAATACAATATTGTCATGAATGACGAGGTGACGAAACAAAAGAATAACTGAAACGTTTAGTGGGGTGAACTTGTGCATGAAACGGAAAGTGAACAGAAGATAACAACCGGGTGTCGCGGGCGTCGAAGTCGGAGTAACAGCTGGATCGAACCCTGGGGCGATCTGGCTCCGCGCTCGCCCCGCGGGGCCCCTTATGTACACGCGTCGGCTTATGAAATATTCGGTGCTTGTAGAGCATTCGGCTCCTAGAACATTCGGACCTCGAATACGCCGGCGAGGGCTCTCTGAATTTAGTAGAATGAGAGAGTTACAGAGAGGGCCATAAAAAGTACACCCGTTGCCTGGAATCGAATGGCCATTTGCGTAGGAAGAAAGTACTATAGCCGTTAGAAAACGGGCGCGCCGTCTGCTTGGTCAGCTGTGCGCGCGGCAATATATATAAAGGTGCCGTGCAACAATATTTAGACTTCACTCAAATATTTGTGGTAGTTGTTCCACTGTCACGTCAGGATTAAAAAAAATCTGAACGCAGATTTTGCCTACACGCGTTCGTTCTGTAGAAAAAAAAGTAAAACAATTGAAGTTATCTGCGCCTCCAAATCACTGTCGACTCTTACACCTTCCACTGAGCCACGCGCCCAGTGTGAAGCGCAATGGGGATAGATGAGGGTCGGGTTAGGGTTCTGCCTTTTAGAGCCTCCGGCGAGCGCGGCCTCTGCTTGCGGTTCACATAGGCGACTTGGAGGATTGATCAGAGCTGTGCAGAAGAGGGGAGAGAGAGGGGGAGCAGAGCAAAAGAGTTTGCCTTTCCGTAAGGAAGTACGGCTGACAGAGTAGCACAACTGGGTGGGGCTGAAGGGAGAAATTGCTTTTTCAGCCCGGGCAGATGGCGCCGGCAAAACTCAGTATAGTACAACTTTGCCGATGATATAAGGTTTATGACGCATTCACTCATGTTGAAACGACAATACTGATCGAATATAGCATTCGATTTAGCGCTTAAGTTCTGTGTTCCGCGATCCTTCATGTCTTTTGTATTTTGCAGAGGCCTTATTTTGCCTAATTTAGAACTTTGCGCCGGGTTGTCTGAGACAATTAACGTTAGCGCCACAGCTGCAGCGACGTCAAAGCGTGTGTCCAAAAACGGTTTGCACAAACGTTTCACGCAAGTTACAAAATCTCGCCTGGAGCTCTCCTCGTCTGACAATGGGCTCATCAAATAGGGCTGATCAAGTCGAAACCACTACGCGGTAGTTGAGACCTCATTTTGTATTTTAAGTGTTTGCTTGGGTATTTGTTACTGCATTTCTATTGTGCCTCACATCACTCTAAATGCTCCTGTTAAGTAACCTTCGCAACAGCCACAGATTTGCCGTTAATCTTGTGCATTGTTTGTGTCCGGTAGTTTGTAAACAGAACAATTTTAATCATCTGGACACAAGCTTTGTTGACCTTTGTAATGATGACATAACTGCGTTCAAAGAGAGGTGTCGACCATCTGATATAGTTGTGCTGTAATCTGGTCGACTACGGGCCACGTTTTCATTCTTGTCTTTTACCTTTGTAAACTGACTTGGGGATCTACCGTTTAAGGCTTCTGGCTCTGGGTAAGCGCTGCAAATACATATATAATAAATAAATAAATAAGGCACATCTTGCCAACTTATTTGCATTATACCCATAGCGCATCACGTCTTAGCCTCCATGGCCGCCACCCGCGCGGCTGCGAATCGCGCAACAT
>JAZHYW010005309.1:0-19962 GCA_037355805.1 Ixodes ricinus | reverse complement strand
TTTAATTAAATATATCTGTTTCTGTCTTGACATGAGATGAGTCACTGAGCTGCAAAATATATACTCATAGTGAATGTATATTTCGGTATGTCATGTGAGTTACTCCGAAAATACATTCTCTACCGTGTTTAACGATACAAAGATGTCCGCAAAAAAAAAATCTAAGTTTTTTTCTTCTGATGCAAAAACTAAACTACACGCCGCCGAACGCTCATTCTCCGCCTTAAAGGTCACGCTTGAGGCCCAAGCGATGCCAAAGTCTCAGCCCTGAGATAGTATTCAAAAGTTATACGTGACTTTCGAGACATTTATGGAAAATTGGGCCCACGGCGACCGTTTTCGGTTTCTGGCGTCATAGAGCTCTCTGCGTTTGATAGCTCCGTCGGCCGCATCATTTTCCTTTGAAATGTTTCAGAAAATCGCATTCCTTTTGAATAAGATGTCGGTTATGCTGAAACTTTGGCATCTCGTTCGAACCTCTAGCGCTACCTTGGGCGGAAAATGAGTGTTCGGTGATGCGTAATCTATTTTGCGGTAAAAAAAGAAGAAAAGAGAAACCTCTAAACTTTCTGTGGGGACACGCTTGGAACTGATTTAAATTTTATATTTTGTCTGCAGACATCGGCATGTGGACAAATAACACACGCAAAATAACAAGACTCCGCCGGTAGAATCAATACAGAGGCATGTCAAATATGCCCTTTCTGTGTTCCCTCATGCTTTAGGTACTATCACATATTACAAGCTTGAGTGCGTACTTACTCTTCCTCCAGTTGGAGCTCTTGTCTTGAGTATAGTCCTATTCTTGCTTATGTAATTTCTTTGACCAAATACCAATGGATTCCACTTGAAAAGTCTGATGAGTGCTTGTTCTTTGAAAACCTGAAGAAACAATGCCCCACTGGCGTTCTTATTTGGAAAATATGTCCTTATTTTATTTTATTTTTATTTGGACGTAAAAAAAATCCAGCTGAAACATTTTCAGTATCCTCTTTAAGGAAGACCTTCATTTACTAAGTTTCAGGGAGCTCATACACTCAAAATCAGCTAGATATATTTTCTTGTGTTCCTTTTTCGATTTAATTCTGTAGGCGCTTCTGCGTTCGCTTGTGGAATCGTTTTCGTTGAAAGGACAAAATCAGTTTTGAAAGCCCATCGCTCGGCCATGCTTTTAGCAACACACACAAATACAGATGAAACAACAGGTATCACACACCTGCATTTAAAAAAAAATTGCGTCACGGATAGAGTTAAGCCGGCTATATATTTTTCGGCTACAATTGAGTCCTTCACCAAGAATAAAAAAACGAGAACATAGTGAGTTCAGTTATTGTTGTCCGCAGGTTTTACGTTTGGAGAGTGATCAATTTTTGTCTCTGTAGAAAGAAACTGTTGGAAAGAGGTTCTGCGGAAATTCTCTGGAACGTTTTATTTTAATGCGTTGCTTTTTTAGCTTTTACGTCCGCCATATTTTCTCTCCGGCAGCCTAAAAATCCAAACAAGGGGCGTGTAGGGCCTATTATTGATGTTCTTGCTTGTTCCGGCATCCGTGATTGTTATATTTAACGGAGGAATCAAATCGCCCTCTCAAATTTGCTTAGCTTTTCTAGTTGATTCGGTGAGCCATTACTCAAATGTTACGCAAACCAAAAATATATGAAGTAGTATTCGTGGCGTTTGCAGATTTGCTGCGAACCATTTTTTACCGTTCAAAATGCAATAACAGACGCATAATTCTAGAAGATACCATAGCACCTAGCCCAGTAATCTTGCTTTCAATTAACTACAACAGCGATTCGCACCTTTACGATTAATTTCCTCAGGGGACGAGGCGCATACTGCACTCGACGTGGTAATTGACACGAGAGTAAATTCGCAGCCTCAATTCTACTCTCAGACACGATTAGCCCGTGCATTTCGTTCTCATTAGGGTGCACTTACGACATCCCTTTTGCACACGCTAATGATCGTCGAAAACAAAAGGCGTAAGCTTGCTTAGTTTGGCATTAGGTAATGGAAATTCTTCGATGCCTAAACTAATGGTTTTCAAAGATAATCTCTTCTTAATGGCCTAAAGAAAAAGGCTTACATGCATTCCCTTTCCCAGGCAAAGGTAATTGCTGCTATAAAGCGAGCTCTGCTCACCTAACCTGCAACTCCATCGAACTTTGTTTTTGCGGAGACTGAGGACACGTCCGCTCAATGCTAATAAATTAGCTTTAATATTATATTGTGTTTGAATCCAGACACTCTAGGGTGTCATAACATAATATTTTTTTTCCTTTAGTAATTGCAAAAAGATATGCCAATATATTCGGCAATCTTGAAACATTGATTTGATATTTTGTACGGGCAAATAAATAAAATAAGTTATGCAACATATATACATACCGGACACGTCTGACGCCTTATATTGAACTAAACATCTTTGAACGTTTGCAATTCAAAGGAACAAGCTAAATAGCTCTTCGAAAACCAGTTCAAGATGATCGCAGCCAAATATAGTCAAAGCTGAGCATATAAATAACGACGAAAAGGTTAAGCAAATTACGTCATCAGCACGCGAAGACCCTTCGCTTCCAAACACCGCTGACCAACGGCCTGGAATGGATGCTCCAACGAACACCCTCTGTGCCATCAGGTATGTAAATGTACTCTAATCATCATGCTCACTGTTTGTCGATTGAGACTCCTCTCTATGTAGCTTTATATCTACCCCGTTCCTATCTTACCCATGCCAAGCCAAAAAAGGCTTCGGAACCTGTGGATGGCGAGGGGAAAGGTGGCACTCATTAAAAGTCGTCAGTTAGGTGAGCGGAACGGCCTCCGCCAACCGCGTTCTCAAAGAGTTCGGTATCGCATTCCCTGCATTGCCCAGCGCACGGTGGAAATGTAAGTTTTGTTGATCTAGGTTATGCCACTTAATAGTATTTATAATCCGGTATTTGTATGCAGAGCATCTGAGGTAAATGTATATTAAGTGATATTACTGATCTGAGTAAAGAGACCTCTTTAATATTGAATAAATTTACATCATTATTGCTCCTCTTTGAGAGTAGTCGAAATTAATGCAGGTTCGTCAAAGCCATTATAATAATAATTTTAATAATAAATTGTTTTATTTTTCTCGTGCCCACAAACAACCTCTCGGTTTACAGTGTGGTGCACTTAACATACATGGAGTAAAACCTAAAAATACAAGAAACAACAAAGTAAAACCAATAAAAGTCATGCAACATTATCATAATGCAAAAATTGATTATTGATTAGTTCACAGACATCCAGTCACGTAGATTTTATATAAACTCCTGAGTGGATACAAATATGTCGAGGTTAAATTTCTTTGAATCAAATGCAATTTGTAACCTTGACAACGGGATTACAGCGGACAAGCAAGATGGATAAAAAGTTGAAATGTTTTGGCTCGGGCGAGAGGGAACATGAAACTCAATGGTTTGTAATAAATCCGCCGAATTCACCCTGCCATGAACAACTTTGTGAAGGAATAAACAATCTATGTACTGCCCTCTCAAGGCCAATTTATGCAGCGAAAATGTAAGACGCAATGTTTCGTAGTGATAAAAACATCTCCTTCCAATGTAGCGGTCATATAAAATTCTTACCATTCGCTTTTGCATTTTTTTAATAGCTAGCTCTTGCGACAGAGTCAATGAATTCCAAATGACTGAGGCAAATTCCAGTCGCGATCGAACTAGAGACTTAAATAAGAGTAGCAAGCAACGGGGAGTATAAAATTGACGACACATTCTTGAAATCATTCCCAACGTCCTCAACGCCGCATTTACTGTAACGAAGACATGATTTTTGAAAGAAAGTGAGCTGTCAATATACACTCCAAGGTCCCTGATAAAGGAGACTAGAGGAACTAATACTCCATCGAGGTAATATTTAAAACAAATAACATCACGCTTCCTGGATAACACCATTGATCTGGATTTCAAGGGGTTAAGTAACAAGCTGTTTTCTAAACACCATCTCGAAACACGACTGAGATCAGCTTGGAGAAGAGAGCAGTCGGATAGTGACTTCACACTTAAAAATAACTTCACATCGTCAGCAAACAGAAGAATGTTAGCATTGATAACAGAATAAGCAATGTCATTTACAAACAGGAGGAACAAAAGCGGGCCAAGAATTGAGCCCTGCGGCACGCCAGACGTTGAAATAAACTGTTCGGAGTAGATGCCATTGACATCTGATGTAAATATATTTTCGACCGTACTTAGCATTTGAAGGAAGTGCTTGTAGTATTTAGCAATCGTTTACTGCTTTCAGATGGATTGTACGCGACAGCATAATGTGACTACTTTATATTCTTAGCTTTTGCAAGTCCCTGTGCTGCTCTAAAAAAAATTATTTCTGGCATTTGTTCACTTTCGCCGTATTTAAAGTGTGTTTTTGCCTGAAAGGATGGCTGAAAATCCTCGGGAGAATTTTAGAGAATGAGCGCACAAAATACATCACCTTTTAAGCCTAAATTCAATTTTCTAATTTAAAGTCTTATTTAAAAAGTCAATATGTAACAAATCAAATTTTTTAATGATATCTCGCCAAAGCGTACACTCAGTTAAAGGTGCTATGCAACAATTATAACTTCAAATAAATTTGCAGTTTGAAATATTTACAATGTTTATCTTACCAAAATAAATGGCGCAATAGCCTCAATCTTTTTAAATATCGCGATTCCGTGGCGTAAGAACAAAGAAAATAACGAGAATATTGCTCGATTTGCCGCCGCGCGGTGGCGGCCAGGGAACTAACACGTGACGCGCAATGGGTATAATGCAATTAAGTTGATAAGATGTGCCCTTATTTATTTATTTATTTATTTATTTATTATATATTTATTTGCGGTGCCTACCCAGAGTCAGAAGCCTAAAACGGTAGATCCCCAAGTCAGTTTAACAAGGTAAAAAGCAAGAATGAAAATCCCAAATTCGACCCGATTACAGCCAACTACATCAGATGGTTGACGTCTCCCTCGAACGCAATTATGTCATCATTAAAAAGGTCAACAAGGCTTTTGTCCAGATGATTAAAATTGCTCTGTTGAAAAACTACCGGATACAAACAATGCACAGGATTAACGGCTAATCTGCGGTTGTGAAAGTTACTAACAGTAGCATTTAGATTAATGTGAGGCACAACATAAGTACAGTAATAATACCCAAACAAACACTTGAAAAACAAAATGAGGTCTCAATTTCCGCGTTGTCTTTTTAACTTGATTAGTCTTAAGCGATTGAGCCCATTATCAGACGAGTAGAGCTCCCGCAGATTTCGTCCTGCGTGAAACATTCGTGCAAACCGCTTTTGGGCACGCTTCAACGTCGCTGCAGCTGCGGCACTAAGGTTAATTGTTTCAGACAACTGAAGCAAAGTCTAATTTAGGCAAAATAAGGCTTCTGTACAATACAAGGCACATGAAGGATAGCGGAACACAAAGACAAGTGCTAAATCTACCGCTATATTTGATCAATATCGACGTTTCAATATGAGTAAATGCGTCATTAACCTTATATCATCGACAAAGTTGTACTATATTGAGTTTTGGTGGCGCCATCTGCCCGGGTTGAAAAAGCAATTTCTCCCTTGAGCCCCACCCAGTTGTGCTACTCTGTCAGTCGTACTTCCTTACGGAAAGGCAAGCTCTCTGCTCTGTTCCCCCCCCCCCTCCCCCTCTCCATATCCCTCAGATCAACCCTCCAAGTCGCTATGTGAACCGCAAGCAGAGGCCGCGCGCTCTGGAGGCTCTAAAAGAGAACACAACCCGACCCTCCCTATCCCCATTGCGCGTCACTGGGCGAGTGACTCGGTGGAAGGTGTAAGAGTCGAGAGGGATTTGGAGGCGCCCAAAAACATCAATTGTTTTACTTTTTTTCTAAAGAACGAACGCGTGTAAGCAAAATCTGTGCTCAGATTTTTTAATCCAGACGTGACAGGGAACAACTACCACAATTATTTCAGTGAAGTCCAAATATTGTTGCACGGCACCTTTATATATATTGCCGCGCGCACAGCTGACCAAGCAGACGGCGCGCCCGTGGCCTAACGGTTATCGTGCTTGCTCCCTACGCAAAGGGCCACGGTTCGATTCCAGGCAACGGACGTACTTTTTATTATCTCTGTAACTCTCTCATTCTACTAAATTCCAGAACCCTGTTGCGTATTCGAGGTCCGAATGTTCTAGGCGCCGAATGCTCTACACCGAATGTTTCATAAGCCGACGCGTGTACATAAGGGGCTCCGCGGGGCGAGCCGGAGTCAGTATCGCCCCAGGGTTCGATCCAGCTGTTACGCCGACTTCAACGCCCGCGACACTCGGTTGTTATCTTCTGTTCACTTTTCGTTTCAGGGCACAAGTTCGCCCCATTAAACGTTTCAGTTATTCTTTGTTTCGTCACCTCGTCATTCATGAAAATATTGTATATTAGAAATATTTCAAGAATATCAAAGTTTAGGTTTAGAAGAGCAACTCCAAATATATAAAAAATAAAACAAAACAGTTTTTTTTGTTTAGCAATTTTTAATAAATTGCTGGTTAGAATACGGAATATACCTGTACTGCATAGAACATTCGCATATATGTTAATTACTGGAATCTTTCCCTTTGGTGCTAGTATAAAAGTTCAATTGAAGACCACCTTATATCATGAGTAATTAGAATTTTTATCTACATTCTTTACAGCAGCGGTGCGTCTAAAAAAAGAACAATAAAGCATTTTTTTATAAAGGAAAACACTTCATTATAACGACACGTTTATCAAACCACTTTTTTATACTTTCGTCTTTTTAGATTTTTATTAGGTTGTAATGGAGTAGTAAATTGGCAGCTTTTGTGTGCGGATTATACAGGCTGCTTTATTTTAAATGAAATATGAAAATATGAACAGACGGGGACGTCGGATGAGGGGTTAGACAATTTGGCTGATTAACTAATGTCTTATAACCTTATTTGGTGTTAAGAGTAATGTTGCAACTAGAAAGAATTTGTGAAAATGTGACTGTTTTCTTCATTTTTATTATTACATTTTCACGTTTTCTAGATTAATTTAAAAATATAACACAAGAAGAGCGCCGCAAGCTATGCCCAGAATTACGCTTGGAAGGGAGACGTATATCGTTTTCAATCTTGTCGTCCCTATCTCGGCAGCATGCCCTTGGTGGGTGCGTTGACGACGCAAGTGACGACGTGACTGAAATGACTACGTCACCCTTCTAAGCGGCATTGTGGGCACGACTTGCTACGCTCATTTTTCGCGCAATTCTTAAAGCTGGATAAAAAAAAACTGGAAAGTGGAGCAAATATTATCTAAAATAAAACGTTAACACTTTTTGTAAATTCTCTTTAGTGGTTTGACCTCTTATAGTAGTTGCCGTCAATACTGCAATTGCAAACATAACCACAGAAAATAATTTTTAAAATGTTAATTAACAAATTTTATTTAATTAGTCAACTTACCATAATGATTAACCTACCATTTAATATCCGTCGAGCCTGATAAATACATGGCGAAGACGGCACTGGTTCAACAGTGGCCAACTTTTGTTTAATAAAAATATGTTTAAATTAAGATCGAACACCGTGTAGATAAAATGAGCCTTAAAAACCTACAAACTTAGTATATCTGAATACATTTTTTACATCTCATATATGGATAAGGGCCGAAATGGCTCTATAATCTGCGAATAACCGGTACGTCTGTCTGCCTCAAGAGTTTCAAAACCCTGGCAGTGTAAAAGGCGTGGGAGTTATCGAAAACTCCTTCAGTCGATTGCATATGTGCGCGAAACCTATCGGCGAGTCTGGTAAAAAGGGCGGACCTTATTGCAAAGAGCTAAGTGAGAAAAACACCACCACACCACACCACTTGGCAAGGGGAGCAAAAAGAGACACATAAGTGAAGGCAGTCGTTTATCCGGTGCCCTTCATCGCAGTGTCCGGAAATCACGTCATTAATTGGAGTTCCCGAGAGCCGGTCATATTCATCAACGTCCGAAGCATGTCCACCTCTCTTCCGGACGAACTTAGAGCAGGGTAACTAAGGTAGATTCTGTCCCAAAGATAGCGGTGCGTAAGAATGATGTACTGATAGCCGAGGTCATGCCACTACTTCTGGATGGAAGAAGTCAATGCGTTAAAGCAGGGGCCGGCAAGCTTTGCTGCAGTGGGCCGAATCGCCGCAAATAGCGGCCGGGATATGAAAACAAAGGGGGGGGGGGGGAGGCAAATCAGCATATAAAAATTAAAGATAATAATAATAGTAATATTCCTTATTTGCTCAGCAGAGCCGCGACACCGCATAAAAGCAACAGCCCGTACCAAGGAGGCCCGCGGAGCCGCGTCTAGTGATGGTGATTATGTTATGATGTAGTATACACCTTTCCAAAAAACGCTCCTAGGCCGCCGCCATGTTGCTGATGCTGATGCGGCTGGTGCGACTCGCGCGCCCTCTATCAGCTAGAAATTTTCTGCCACTCTCTTGGAGCTGTGAAGACCCGCTCAGCGCGGTTCTCTACCTGTGTTTTTGCGGTTTTGCATTCGACGTTTTCTCGCCCCTCTTGAAAGTATCCACTTAATTTTTTTTATGCGTGCTGCGTACCCTTTCTGTGTTATCTTCCATTGTGCGAAATAAGGCTGGTAAGTGCCTGCCATTCAAGCTTTTCTGCTTGACATTCACGGGAAACGAAGGAGGTGAAGGACGTCGAACGACCCTCGACGCGATTTTGCGAACATTGTTCTCCCCTCCCAGAGATAATCCGCGTAGAATCCTCAGTCATCTCCAAAAATAGTTGTCCGGGTTGGGGTGGGAAACGGGTCAGTCGCGTTCGTTCCTTTGACTTGGTGCTGTTGTGAAAAAAGGAAGCTCTCCACGAAACGTGCCCCAAAACGAAGTCATCTTGGATTCCGTCCGATCGTCAAGATGTGACTGTTGTCGACTGTGACTGTGTTATTTGAGATCTTTCTCAAATAAATTCTTTTCGGATAACGCTGCATCGTGTGGTACGTACAATATATTGTTCGAATGTTAACACTTTCTAAATTGTATGTCTGTGTCCTGTTCATCGCTAAACACGTTATTTGTGAGCGTGACAAATGCATGCCTTTCGGCTCTCTTCTGTTGTAATTTATTTTTGACAGCTAAGCGCTTTGTCGTTTGTCAATCGGCGAATCGCGCGGAGCCGTCAAAACTTATCGTAAAAAAACACAAAAACTAGAACTATACATTCAAGTCGCATTCGTTCTGTCGCGCGCGTACCCAACAAAAATAGTAAATAGATTTTTTTTTTTCTTCTTTCAAATGTGGTACAATGCTTTCTCAATGACCTCGGGAAAATGCATGCACCATGAAACACAAAATACAGCGGGAAAAGATGAGAATTTATCCGCCAGCAGTGTTTAAAACTGCGCCTACGCAGGCTGCGCCTATCGAAATCACAGCTCCACTCGGTTAGGGTTAGCAGGGACGCCGGTGAGAGCCTAGCCTCAAACCCAGTGACTGGGCTCGAAAACGGTTTGCTGCCCCTGGGATCGAGTCTTTTTTGGAAAGGTGTATACACAATGAAAGTGATGGAGATTATGATATGTGTGTTAGGCCTAGCAGCATCCTTCGCAGTGCGGCCATCACTACGATCAGATAAGGAAGAAAAAATGTCCCTCTACTGAAAGTGATATGCAAAGATGTCCCTGAAATCAGGCACGCGTAACGTAAGATTGCTCGAGCCTCTTCTTAGCAAGATTTTCGGTGTTCAATGTTGCTTGCCAATGTAATGATGCGAACACTCACATTAATAATCTTAACCAACAGTCATAAGACATTTTAGAGGTGCCCATCTGTAATTCGGAATACTCAGGTTTAACTTCACACTTTTCATCTTGAAAGAAATACGTTCGAAAATGATATACGTGCTGTAGCGGACAATTCGATCAAGGCTACTGCGAGACTTTTTGTATTATTGAAAACTCTAATTCAGGGAGTCCAGCGAGAAACATAACCACGTCGTTTGATGCAAATGTATTCTTCAGCTTATCGTCTGTTTGGGCAGCATCTAATAAGCGAACTCTTATCTTGCAAGTCTTTTGAACTTGTTCATCATCAATACTTCCAATTATATCGGGTTAACAACCAAACATACCACTTGTCCAGGAGTGTGTTTAAGGGTGAACGGGAGGATTTTTGGTGGCGTGCCGGGGCCGTATTACTTTGCTCACGTTTAGGATGCGGCATACGTTCCGCGGGAAGCCGACCCTGTGTGAAGAGCTACTGATTCATTTGGGAAGAATATTTCACCCAGACGGAGCGAGGCGGATATCATCTGCCGCTCTCCGTCACATTTATTGTGCGTTTTGTTTTTGTTTGCTAATGTTATTCGAAAATACGTTTAACCAAACTAAACATGTTAGGCGTCTGTTTCAGGAGCTTATTGGCATTAGTCGCGTTCAAAATACTACAATAACTATTGCAATCATATAGTTATCTTATTCTACAATTATGTCTTGAGACTAAGCAAGAGAACCATAAAATCAAAATTGAGTGTTTTTACTGTTCTTGTTGTGTAATTGTTTAAGCTAACAATATTTAAACTAAGCGAATATTTCTTGTCGATAAAAACGTTTATTATGGGTGAATAAAACAAAAAAGACCTTATCACTACTGAGTAAACTTGTATGCGCAAACACAGGGCGAACACGAAGGAGTGGACAAGGGCAAGCGCAACATTCAACTATATATATTCACGGCCAAGCGACTGCGAGAGGTTCCTAGAGAGCATGCGCATCATCCTACAAAGGAAAAAAAATATTAAAAAACCGAAAACAAGAGAGATCGCCGGCATTCAAAAATCACGGAATTGAAATTCACTATTAAACAAATAAACCGAAGTGTTTATTGCTTACAGAGGCATTACCCTCCTTCTTTATACACAACTCTTCCATCAGCGCTCTTGCAGTAGAATCTTTACTCCTGCCCAGGACTATAATCTCATGATGTTGGGGCGTATACACACATGCCCCACAATTCGAGTCAGGATCACTCTGTCGGTTGACAACTGAAAGCGTAAAAAAACGTGCCTTGTGGCACGTATTTTAGGCCCGTATTCTCCCGCTTTCTTTTAATATTTTTTTTGTTTTTCCTGATGCAGGTTTTATAGTATAGTAAAGCCGATAATCGTCATTGTGGTACGTTTTAGAAAAACTATATTCATCAGTCCTTGACTCTCGCAGTATTCGCTTACGGATAACGCTTTCTTATTGTTTTACTAAAATATTTTGATATATCTTTGAAGTAATTGGCATAGACGCGACATTACACAACGCACTCGGCAAACTGGTTGTGAGATATACATATCTTAATATCTATGAACGCCTAATTTTATTTACAATTTAAACATTTTAGATTATGATTATTTTACACACTTCCATTAGTTCGTCGTTTTGTTCTTTGCTCACGTTATAACGTATTTGTTAATCTTCGTTAAACGGTCATAGTTTATACCGATTTAAAAAATTCTAAAACAATTAGAGTTCCGTCATCACTCAGTTTTACGTAAATATTCTAAAAACAAAAATAACGGGGATGTAAAAAAATCGATTGATATTATGCAAATGAAAGAAACCAAATATATTTCTTGAAGTTCAGGAATTCATTTTATTTTTTTGGGGATTCAAGAGTTCATCCCTTTATTCGAGTCGAAGAGACATTGAAGAATGGAATCTCGATAAGCCGCAACTGAATGCCCAGAGGATAAAGCAGCACATATACAAGTATCATAAAAGTATTACAAAATAGCACCTTTGGTGCATTAGTAGCGCCAACGCGCACATTAAGCCACTTTGGGTATCTTGTATGAGCGGCTATAGGCAGACAAAGGGAAAGTTGGCGGCATGGAAGAATTGCACAATGAGCAGAACGAACAAACGAGGAGGGACGTTTGCAATAGCGGGCGGCTAGAGATGAAGTGTGTACGCAATCGAAAGAACCAGGCGCTTGATGAAATGTATCTCCGCCTTTAGTAGCTCGCGACTAGAAAAGAATAGGGGATGAAGCGCGACAGCTGGGCCAGCCGCAGATGCAATACCTCTAATTAGATTCGGAGTTGTGTAACTCCCGTCGATGGTGCTTCTCGAATAAAGATCAATACCCAGAAAGAAGATGTTGCGCCCAATATTCGTATAAGGCATCCTCTCCCAAATTAGTAGGCATGGCATTGTCAGATTGATATCGCGTATATTTATATTATTTCGCAACCAGTAAGATGATAATCGCACGCTGGCGAAAGTCTCTGAAGGCCAAAATTATTGCTTAAATCACAGAAATCCAAATAGCGTTTTTTTTTTCCTTTCTGAGATCCTGCGTAATCACATAATTTGCCCCGCTTTGGCGCTATTTTTAACCTTTGTCCCTGAAATATTTTTACAACTGTCCCCGCTTTGAGAAAATATTAAATTTAATCATTGAAATTCTTTTTCCCGTTCTGTGTATATTTGGGGAATTCGCGAATCTTGAAATTATGTTTCTTTATTTAAGTGAGCCGCTAAGTAGGAGAGCACTCAGTGGAATATTCTGGGAGATAATTTTTTTCCAATTGCTCGATTTATGATTTCAGATACCGTGAATAATGTTTGAAAATTAATTTTAATAAATAGCGTTCGGACTAAATAAAAATACAGTTTTTTTACCAAAAGCTGACCGAATCGTTTCAGCCAAATGAACGCCTAGCACGAAAAAAAGATATATGTCATATTTGTCAGCCAAGGGGCTTATAGAAAAAAAGGAATGTGCAGCGTTTGGTGCAATCAGGTTCGTAGATATTTTTGACTACCTCAATTTTTCACTAGTAAATATAGATGTGTTGATGCAATGAAAAACCTTCTAGGCATAATCAAAACACCACTAAATTAGCCCATTTTGCAAAAATAAAAGGAACGTACAATACTTGACGGCATTCCGAAAAAAAACAAATTGAAAAAAAAAAACAATTTCTATATTTGAATACGCATTTTAGTTTCGGTTCCCTACCAAATCTCATCTCTGGGGCGCCCCCCCCCCCCCCCCCTTGTCCAAAGTCTTCCAAAGCGCACTACGGAGGTAAGCCGCCACAAATTCGTTGCGTGACTGAGAAGACACCAAGAATCGAAGCCCACTCTTGATGCGTCATTGGAGCAAAGGGCTCTTATCCGGACAGTCAGGGAACAAGGTCGGCAACAAATCCGGCGGCCGTGACCGGCCGTCGCCACGGTCAAGCGCGCGGCACCCGGCCAATCACGGCCGCGGGATTCCTCGCCGACTTTTTCCGCCGAGTGTCCAGGGGCCCTAATCTAGACACTTGGCGAAAAAGTCAGCGAAAAATCTGACGGCCGTGATTGGCCAACCCCGCACTTGACCTTGGCACCGGCCCATCAGAGCCGCCGGATTTCTCGCGGCTTTTTCGCCAAGTGTCGAGAGTAGCGCCCCAGATCAGTGCTTTTCTCCCCTGCGTAGAAGGCGAGTTGGTATAGGGGTGCGACTGAGCGGGCAGCACCTGCGGCTCCCACGCTGCATCACACCCACTGGATTGGAGAATAATTCCGTTTCACTTTAAAGTCCGATCGCAGCTTACCCGAGGAAGCCAATCAATCGGTCCAAAAACGAGCATCGCCGCGGCGCCCGTTGTCTTGGTGTACTTGCAATAACTTGCTCAACCAATCACGCACAGACAGAAAAGACGCAGGATCGCGGCGCATTCATTGTGCGTGATGTAGTCGCTGATTGCAGACGTCCAAAGGAGATGGCCGCCGTTACGATCCAGTTTTGGTGCCGTTTGATTGGCTCTATAAGGTCGTAGCCTCGGCCCTGGTCGTACTTGAGGTGAAATGGAGTGCAGCAGAACAGTGCGAGGGGCGACGCGTCGAGTATGCCCGTGCTCGACGTGCCGAAGAGACGCCGGAAGGGAGAGAGAGTGCGACGTCTGGTTATATGAACACGCGTGGTACCCTTAAAGGGGCCATGAAATGACCTTTTTACTTTTGCCAGATAACTTTTACATTAAACCTTCAACGTTCACTGAATGCCGAACAGGCATCCGTTTTCGTCTCGGTTCATTAACTTCTACACAAAAAAATAATGAAATATCGACTTTTTCCTTCTCTCCAACTGACCGCAAAACAAGTTGCGGCGTAATTTTGACGGTCGTGACGTACGCTGGGACAGGAACCGGAAGTTCTCTCGGCAGTAGGAGAATGGGAGCGTTAGCGGAGGCGAGTTGGGGGTGCGCCGGTAGGTTTTACCGCGCTGATGTCACCGACGTATTTTCTGAATCGGCGCCTCTCATCGCCGCGATAGCCATGGACACATCGCAGCTGAGCGAAATTCAATGAGATATGTTACGCTACAGCGACAGCATGGGACTAGTCTCATACGCCGGTATGCCTGTTGGGAAGTGCGGCGAGTCTTCCGGTGAAGACTCCAGATGTCAACCCAATTAACTGTCATTGTTGGTAAAAGGCGGCCCGTGTCAGTCGTTTGCAAAGCGACGTAGATGGAAACAAATCGCCGCGGCGTTTTTCGCGGCCTCGGAGATGCAGGAGCGAGCCGACGTTAAAAAAGATACGTTTGAGCTACGACAGTGTCAGCAAGAGCCACGTATATACCTGTTCACACTCGGAGCGGACGCGCGCGTTTGATGGAAGTGCTGTATTCGCGCTGTTGGTGAGCGCTTCGGGACCGATCTTTTACGATTGCAACTCGATACTGACGTGGCACTCGGCAAAGGAAGGTTGGCCCGGCATTGCACGTAGCTCCCACGAACTTTTATAGCTCGACAGTGACGTGCAGTCGTGTCAGAATAAAAATGGCATACTAATAACAAAGTGTACATACCGTGTTACGAAGGTAATCCATACGGCGTTTATTCGAGCTCTATATCACACAAAACAAGTAGATAGAATCGACGAGACGACAGTGTTCGTCAACACTGCCTCGGAAAACAAGGAGATGACAAGGGGAAGAGATTGACCTCACCTGTTAATCTAAAATTGAGGTCAGCGATCAAACTATAATACGGGAAGGGTCCACAAGGGTCGCGCGGGCATATTCCATTCAGCACGCCAACCGGTCGTGGGCAGACGGTCTTGGCCAAGGACCGTTGAAGCAACGCAGCACTGAGTCGGCTGCTAGGCCTATCTGCCGAGTTCGGTGGATTCGTAGACGCGTTGTAGCTTCTCTCGGGTGTTTGTGGATCCAGCGTTCTTGTTCGTCGTGGTCTGTTTCAAGTACTTTTTTCTTGCTGCTTGAAGTCGGGACGCGCGAGAAGAACACGTGAAAAAATAAACGTTCGTTGGTCGTCGTGACCACGGTGACCAAGCGACGCTGTCGGCCATGCTGATTTGATCGTAAAAAGGACAGCTCCGGAGCTGGCTCTCAGCTTCGTTTACCACACGATAGATGGCGCTTGGCTCTCAGCATTATCAAATTTGGCAATTTTCGCCACACATCTCTAATTATGCTACAAAATGTGGATCTGAATATTATTTAACAAAACTTTTAGGAAACATTTGCCGGCTATTTATTGTTTATGATCGCGGTGCTGGTGAGGTAGGCGCTTACCCAATAGGCGACGTGCATTCGGCTGACGTGCTGCAGTTCCGCGGATGCATAGCAGTGAAAAGGCAGAGAGCTTTCGAAGGAAAGAAGGCGCAAAAGAGTCCAGTTTTCTTTTAAAAGTTCTATAGCAAAGAATTTTTTTGGCTCCCTATTTTTGTGTTTTTGTGTTTCTTTTCACACCTTTTACGACGTCCGGTGGATGAAATTCGATTTCAGAATCATTTCATGGTCCCTTTAATAATGGACGAGGAACGCTATCTAATTTCGACGTGGTCTCGTGCGAAGCACCGCAGAAACACACTTCCATATTTTATACTAGCTTGTCTAAGGGGACCCGGTCATCGTCTACCTAGGACTAGGATACAAAGGCACTCCAGCGTGAGTTGGTGACCGCCTCTGCTTGAAGTAGAGCATGTCTGCTTTCATTTACGCATAATCGCTCCTTTCGGTCCAGGGCGTCGTTCTGAGTGAACGCACGGCAAGCACAGCGCGTATCTTTCGCAAGCTTTATTCCTCTTTATCGCTCACACGAAATTCCCAAACTCTAAACCATGGCACGTTTTCGGTTTCTTATACGAACAACCGCAGAAAGTCAAGCTCCCAAAGCAGCAGCAGACAAATGTTTGTCTGACCGTGCTCTACAAACACCGCAAGTTCAACTTGTACTGAATACCAATATGTTCAGGGTTAGAATCACCGCGCTGGTTACGTTACACTCGAAACAAGGAATATCTTTCGGAAGAGGAAA
Source organism: Ixodes ricinus (assembly GCA_037355805.1). Classification (NCBI taxonomy): domain Eukaryota; kingdom Metazoa; phylum Arthropoda; class Arachnida; order Ixodida; family Ixodidae; genus Ixodes; species Ixodes ricinus. The sequence goes on along the minus strand of JAZHYW010005309.1, from coordinate 3,612 downwards.
ACAACGGCGAAGGAGTATAAATCTGGAGAAGTGAATTATTGAGTGCAACCACAGGATAAACGGTTACGTGGAATGGGCGGCGATGGCTGAAAGTGCACGTCTGACATAGACTTGCACTTGTGTATAGTTGGGCCATACTCACTGTTGTTGTTTCTTTTAGTCTCCAGTGATATGTATGAAAACCGAAATAAAACTTTGAGGAGCAGAAGAATAATTCCTCGTAGTCGGAGCGTATATGCATTTATTTCGCAATGCCCCCCAAATATGCATAAATGTGGTTGAGAGACACACTTTTTTTGTAAGTCGTATGTTTATCCCTTTTAGCGATCATCCTTAGTTTTCGAGTAAGCGATTGCAAAGCGGACTTACATATTCGGAAGTATATTAAGCGCGCGGGAAAAGAAGGTCAAACAATCGAAGAAGCCGAATACAACAGCATCGGAATGAAACTACAGATTCCTGATGTTCTATGTCAAGGATGCGCATGACAAAATACAAGAGACAAACACACAACAAAAACTCGAACATGCAGATCTGAAATAGAATAAACGGCGCGCTCTTTTTTTCCCCCTTTAATAAAACTCTGCATGAAGCGGAAATATTATTCCAGTTCAAGTGGTTTAAACGCCGTCGTTTCTTCACACAAAACATTTGAAACCACTTTTAAATGGAAAACGGTACTCTTCGGACCTATTTTATGGTGGTATCCTTATATAAGCCGCTGTGCCAGCCGATCGGTGATATGGGATGGTCGTCGTGACCGCATAGGTTGCCTAGGCAACGGCGGCGGAGATAGTGCCGCGTCGCCGCGGAGCAAAAGGAGCGCAGCTGAAGTGACATCATCACGTTGGAATACGGCGCAGCGCGTGGGTGGCGGTTAGCGCTTCACGTGACCGGGAATGAATTCGACTGCACAGCCAGAGGCTTGAGAAATCGAATTGATCAAGTAGCGGCATGATGGGAATAATAATTAATGGCGGTTCGAGCTTGAGCCAGAGGGTCAAGGACGGATACGTATTAAGAATATAAAACCACCTTTTTTTTCAACAATAAGCTTAGTAAAATTACCTACAGCATTCGGTCGAAAAGAAGTAATATTTCAAGACACATCGCTTGAATTGGCCATGAGGTAGCCATCATATACACAGAATTAGCGAGAATTCGGCAGACACAAGGAATCGATTTTTTCGCCTTCGTTAATCTCTCTTCCAGCAGACAAACGCTACAGTCTCCATGAGCCATGGTTTATAGATCTATCCTATGTATAGATCGGGCCTTGCTTACAACCTACAGCTGCCGCCGCACGTTCTTTGAGCTCTACCGGATCACGAGGTGTCGCTTGAACAGGACGACCGAGCTTGAGGGATCCTGTTGAATGAGGTGATTCATCTTACGGCCAGAGTAGGGGCACAAGAAGCACGTGTTTTATTCATGATGACGTGTGCGGCTTTGGGATCAGTTGAGGGTAGCCGTAGCTTTCTCAAAAGTGCAACTCACCTAGAATTAAGAGTTCTGTCGAGTGGCTGGCGCGGCTGAAAGCGAAAGAGAGAAAAATGCAAGCGTTTTGATTGCAACTGAATATTAATCGGGCTATGAAGTGCCTGACCTACAGCAATAAGACTTAGACAAATCTGGTGGTATCTAGCCTAGAATCGATTGCAGATATCTATAATCTGGGAGTGTTGAACTTCACTACAAAATAAGCTAGACAGGAGTTTTTTTTTATATTATTGACGCGTCTTTGCAATCAAGTCGGCAACATTGATTTCACCCGGCTGAAGATTAGTCCGAAAGGTTCACGCGTGAAAGGTTTTAAAATCTTTCGCAGTCAAGAATAATATAATTCAATTATAACTTTAAAATTGTTTCGATCACGCCCGCGGTACTGACAGGACGCATATGTTTCCATGCCGCCATCATTGTCATGAAACTTACAAATGCATATTCGGAATAAAAGTGTAGCGCTGAAGCGTGTAGCAAACAAAAATGCTTACGTTGTAGTACATTCTGGACAAGAGTATGTCTCGTCAACCTCTTGTGCTAAAATTTTAACTACGTGTCTTTTAGTGCCCAATCTTTACGGAAGTATACAAACACCACGCCGGTGCACGGAATTTGAAATCTTGGCAAGTCGCTGCTGATTCATTACAGACAGAACGATTTACTTTCGTGCGTGTCTCTTTTTGTTTCTGCTTTCGTACGCTCTGTTATATTGAACAACGCTGGCGCTTTGTATGTGGAAGAACTCACAGCTGCTTGCGTATCATCGCAGTATGGCACCCTCCATTTATACCAGTAAAGAATAACTTGTCTTTCAACAAAGGAGAGGTTTTTTTAGCAACAAAGGCGTAGAAAAGAGTTATAGGCAATACACTAAAAAGTGCCAAAAACACTCCAGGGGAAAATGGTTTTGAGTGAATCACCTCTTCCAATGGCACATGTCCAGAGTTCTTTCCCGTTGCGTAAAAAAATACATTGGTCTATACAAAATTTAAAAACGCAGAACATAGAAGAAAGTAGCCATGAGTTCTTATACATCGGCAAAACAAAAATTAGCAAGAATAATTAAAATTTGGGTTTCAGCAGTTTTGCTAGATGGGGCGAAAAGAGCTGTCGATCGGATAAAACCTGCCATCTAATACTTTTTATCATCAATGTAATCTCAAGAAGTGTCACTGATAAACAGTGCGAAGTTGTCAATGAATATATGGCTTCAAACACACTCCTTTAAAAGCAATATTGAACTTTACGGGCAAAATTTACAAGCCTGATCTCAACCGCGTACATCACTGTTAGTCTTGAAGGCAATAATATTTCGATTTCCCAAGTCTTTGTTCTTCCTGGCGATCATCTGGCGGGCAAATTGGTTAAACATACCAAGATATGGGTTGTATAATCAAGGTTTATTATCGGCACCGGATAAAATTAAGAGACTGTGTCCGAAGATAAATAACCATCAGTTTTAGCAGACAAAATGCGGTGTTCAACGTCAGCGAAAATATACTTTCAGTGTGGTGTGATATATAAAACATCATTTACCTGCGAAAAGTGAAGGTTGCACAATTCGTTCTTAATGGTTCGCGTATGATTGAACGTTGAAGGGAACATGCTCTAACGCTCAAGTCGACACCAACGGGATACCTCGCTGCATGCATGTAAGGGCTTGAAAATGCACAACCTGTACTTAGGACGCGACATATCCGAAGAAGTGTCAAATAAAAAAAGAACTAGTGAACTGTACGATGCGCAAGTCATCTTGTCCAGAGGTGATGTTTGCAACAGCGCACCGTTCGGAAAGAACTTGATTACCCTAATTTGTTTATCTAATTTTATTTGTTTGGGGTGAGTGGTACATTTTTAATCTTAATATTATTATGACGGATGCTTATTTCTATCCTTTTTTTAGAGTTACAGTACTCTTTACATCGCCTTTAACATTCTCTGTCTATTACAGCCATTAAACATTAGTCGTTAGGAGCTCTCTCTTATGTCTCCCTCTTTATGTTTCCTCTTCTTGTCGCGCTTATCCCATATCTTAATATCTTCGTCCTTCAAGGTCCTTATACTTACATATTCGCTTCAGTGGAAATTTAAACGACGAAGAAATCACAA
>JAZHYW010005308.1:0-71018 GCA_037355805.1 Ixodes ricinus | reverse complement strand
AGATGTGCACATGCGTGCTCTACTTCGAACAGGTCTTTCTTTGCTCTAGTTGTGTGTTCGTTCGTTTTTGTTTTGTTTTTGTGTATTAAGTAGACAAAAATCCCGATCGTTCATTGTTGGTTTTGAGTGATTGAGAGCGGGAGGAAGTGGGTTTGAAAGCGAAAGTTTGTGGGGGAGAAGTGTGAAGATTGCGTGCGCATTTCTCTGTGCGCGCGGACACAAACACACCTTGAGTATACTCTTTCGATGTTAACTCGTGTGGGTCACTTCGTGGGCTGTTGTTTTGTACGTTTCGGGTTTCTTTCCGAGGTTCCGGTTTGGAACCGGAACCCGATTCTATTGTGTGCTCTTGCGGAAAATGGAGCAGTTTTTGTATACACAACGAGACGTCGTGGGTTGATGCACTTGTGCTTGGTGTTTCTTAAAAAAAAAAACGTTTTTTTTTTTTTTGTAGGCATTGTGGAATGCGATTTGAAAGAGTGGCGAACCTTCCTTTTGTAGGCCTGGGTGGTGAAGTGAAAGGAATATATTTTTGCCTCTGAAGTAACATACATTTCGGTGCATAATTTACGGGGTGTGTGGACGCTAAGGAGGTGGTTTCAACACCTGTTTCATTCAGACTCGTGGCTGAGTACTCGACGCATTAAATTGCCAACTAAATACGGGATCCAGGATGCGAATATTAGCAACACAATGCAGTTAAAAATAACTTGAAGCCACTTCGTTCTAACGAATACGTAATGCACCTGAAAAAATGCTTTCGCGCTCACCGAAACGATTAAATGTTTCGTAGTTTGCTCTGAAAACGTATAGGAACAGCCGCTTTTGTATACGTCGAATCAATAGCATATTTTCTCACCAAGTAAGCTTTTTCGTCTTTGACTGCCAAGTTTTGCGCACATACATACATACACGCATATTTATTTATGATCAAAATAATGTAGATAAATATTGCTGGCTCACGAAAGCTTGCATTTTGCTCGTGTGGGTGGGGCCAGGCAACCATAACACTTGTGTGTATGTTTACACTGCCGGAAGGTAGTCAGCCTCAGTGGGCTTCTGGCGTCTCAGCTGTAGATGAGAAACTTAGCTATGCGGTACAACCGCTAGCCTGGGGTCTTTAAGGTGCATCACGCATTGTTTCTTTCTCCTCTTTTGTATATGAAAGGGGGGGGGGTTCTCTCGAGTGAGCGAGGTTCAATCGTCATACACGCAAATGTAGGCGATTCCTCGTGCGGCTATTCCAAAAGCTCTCAGCGAAGCTCCTTTTCTTTTTATATATATAAACGTGACTCATTTTCTCTCCTTATAACTATTCAAGGAGATAGAGCCCGCCTGTTCGGACGAAGAAAAGCGCAGCTTGTTGCCAACGTTCCGAAACCACTTTCCACCGAGCGTGGGGGGTGGGCAATATTTTTTTCCGAGACGCGCAAGGCCCGTTCGTGGTTTGCGTTTGCAACACCCCCTCCTCGAGTCGGTTTTGCCTAACAAAAACAGATTGACCAGGTTTCTTTAACTAACGCACCGAGGAGCGTTGCATATATGCCCCGTGTTGTTTCTGAGTCTGAGTGTGCCGGTTATTATCGGATCCGCGGGGGCCGTTTTTAGCGACGGCGAACGTGTGCAGCGGTATACCGTGCGGCCATTCTGCAGATTCTCAAGAAACGCGATTCTTGTATAGTCATTGGCCGAACGGGAAAAAGGGGGCAGGACGTGTCTTTCGAGCGCCCGGCCTCCACAGCACGCGCTCCATGCCTTCCGCGGTGCTTTGGCTGCGCGCCGTCGCTCGACGTGCTCGAGACGCAGAAACGTTGTCGAACGTAGTAGGAAGCCCGCGCTGGAGGCGGGACGAGTGAGAGCTCCTCCCTACCGTTCTCACCACGTCGGTGACTACATAGGCTTCTGCAAGTACGGCTTCTGGGCGCCGCCATCTTGCTTCTGGTGTGGGTAGATCGTCTGATTGTCATGCATTGCTGAGGCCGTGGGGGCGGTCCATATCACATGAGCAAATGACGTTTTAGCGAACAGCGCCATTTGAGCGAATCGGCGTTTTAGCGAATAACGGGGCGCGCGTTAACACCCACCCCCCGCGTTGCGCTGACGCCGCTTCGCGGCGGCAGTCTGCGGCGGATCATTACAAAATTGTTAACCCACGTGGCCCACCTGAAAACGCCGCTTTGCGGCGGCCGACAGTTCGCTAAAGTGCCTTTTCATGAGAAGTCGGCGTTCGCTGAAACGTCGTTCGACCAACTGAGTCTGGGGGTACGCCTCAGCAATGCTCGACTATCCGACGATCTACCCACACCAGACGCAAGATGGCGGCGCCCAGAGGCCGTACTTGCAAAAGTCTAGCTTTTGTTTCTTGTTGGAAATGTAGAGATATCTTTTAGCAAAATTCTGGCAATACTTCGATTACTTCGTTTTTATTTTTATTTTGTATTGCAGGTTTTGTTAGGAGGGGGAAGGAACAATGGCAAAGGCACAATCGTACCCGGGAATGCACGCAGTATTCAAACGATTGACGAAAATCATCTCGACTTTGCATGAAGAGCATCGGGTGTTGGACTCTACCAACAGTGTCTTTCGATAAGTAGTCCAATTTCGTTTACTTCTCTGAAAAAGAAAATAAGAATGAATTGTGAAAAGCGTTGTTGTTGTTTTGGCATATGACTGCATTAACCTCCATAATAATAAAAAAAAATGTGTTGCGACGTACAGATTTCTTAAACGGTGTTGGGCGACATCTAGGCAAAATTTCAAATTTTGGAAAGAAAAAATTAACTTATGCGATAGTTTATTTAGAATTTTATAAAATGATTACCAATGTCTGCACAATATAACAGCAAACATGTAATGTGTTAATATGTGTGCGTGCATGCCCTTATTTGTTTGTTCGTTAGCCTTCACCAGGTGGTGCAGCTCATTCTCAATTTCCGCGCAAGCGCATAATATCCGAACTTCAGTCGAACCCTTTGCCGAACTTGGGAGTTTAAAAGGCCGAACCAGGTCGAGTTCGAACCGCGGCGGGCTTGGGGGCGGTTAAAAACGACCCTCTTGTGGTTAGGCGGTTAAAAACGATCGGCGGTCGACTCGCTGAGCGTCTTCCAAGATGCGTGCCTGGCGCGCCTTCCAAATATACCGGGGCTCGTTCATTTTACTGTCGTTCGAGTTGAAAGCGGGAGGGGAACGGGCACAACGGCGGTTGCGGCAAGAAAAGATAATCTCGCGGGTAGCCCGGAAGGAAGTCGGACGAACTCTCTGTTCGTCGTTGAGGTCCTTGGAATACCTTGGCACGCCGTCCCAGACCAGTTCGCAAACATTGAAAAGTTTGCAAACTCGTCTATTTTCTTCTTTTTTTATTGTGCAACCTTCTATTTTTATTAATTTGTCCATCCGTGCTTACACTTTCCCGTTAAATTTAGCGGGAAAATGACCTCACGTGGCACGAAACGCCACGACCTGACACCGTGACCCCACGTCACGTGACCACGTAAAGTGACGTGGGGAGGGCTAGCGATTAGGACCGCATGCCCGACTTTGCGTATCCGAATTCAAAACGTAGTGAGCGATTTTCGAGAAGTTTCGACGGGGATGTATAGCCCGCTCCCAGCTGGGGACTCCGTTCATCTCTGTGAATTTACGGGCTTTGTTGGTCGTCATTTTCTCGTCGAAAACTTCCGAAAATTTCTTGCGTCTTTTTAATCGGGTAACGGTAGTTTCTCAGAAGGTCCCCGACCCGCTAGCCCTACATATTGGACCGAGACTGAGCGTTGGACAATGCGCAATTTATTTTTGAGGTGCACGACTGCCTTTTCTCCTGAGCAGCGGGTTGATAACTTCCCTTTCTTGGAATGTGCTTGCGCACGGTGTGGTTTCGGAACCATATCGATCTAGATCTTGCCGCCATTTTGTCCTCTGTTTTGCCCTGGTTGCTGCTTTGTCAAAATCGCCGTGATCATTTGCGAATTCTGTGGATTCCTTTTTTTTTTTTCTTTACTCGCGTAATGGATTTTCTCATTAACCCTAATGTCCTGTGGCGTACCACGATGTAGGTGCATAGTGTCATGCGTGACTAAGGATTCGGGAAGGTGGTCTAGGCCAATGTTGTGGTTATCTGGAGTCAGATTATTTCTTGCCAGGAGAAACCGAAGGTAACGCGAGCTGCGAGGCCTCGTGGGTAAATACGAGAGAGCCATCCAAGAGGAATCTCGGGACTATCCGTCCTTCGCGGTTCGTCTGGGGTTTCGAATGTCAGGAGGAGTATTCTTGCTCGTGAGAAAGATGCGCTGCGCGCCTACCTGACACCCGCCGTCACGCGTCCTGTGATCGTCACACGTCTAGGGATGTCAGGGAGGTCGACCAAGTTCGAATTTTTCAAACTTCCAGCAAGATGTTCGACGAAAGTTCGGCAAGTTCAAAATTTTGTGCGCACGCACCAATATTTGGAAGTGGACTGACACCACCTGGCGGAGGAAAAGTGCAATATTTGTTGGGTGTATCGCAGAAAAAGTACCGCTGTTTACTTTTATTTCGTGTAAATATTTCTAATCATTTTATAAAGTAAGTTGCTTTCTCAAATATTTGTTTCCCAAAATTAGAAATCTTCGTTTAGATGCCTGGCAAAACACTGTCAAAGAGTTCGAAAGTTCTTTTTTTAGGCTAGCTGCCGCCTGATATAATGGGTACAGCCATTATAATCTATACATCCACTGGTTCGACAAAAGTTCGCAACGTTCCCTAATCACGTCCTCGTGTTTTGGTGCCGAAATTCCAATCGTGTCCTCCTGGTGCTGCCCCGACGCCGCACATACTCTTGGACTCTCTTCTATTTCGACGCGTGATGACGCGACTTTGGCGCGCTGTGGCCCGTCGATGTCATCATTTTTTTTTTTTCTACTTTCTTCTTCCTCGTGGCGTCGGGTTTGTAAGCGATCCGTCGGACGGCATCCGCGGAATGTCCCGCTTTGGGAGTCCGAGTCGCCAGCGCTCTTGGCACAACGTCAAGGATACGCGCGCGAGCGGCCAGGTTGGGCGAACTCTTTTTTCGACCGGCGACGGTGCCACGACGGCGCCTGGACCGAGGTCTCCCCCACCTTTTTTTGATTTTTCTTATTTCTCGAGCTGTTTCAGCCAATCAAGCGCTGTGGACGTGCCACGTGACTGCGCGTCCCTCGCGTCGCTGCCCCCCCCCCCCCCGGGGTCACGTGACCCCCCTTTCCAGTGCGCATCTGCACATGCGTACAGCCATTCCCCTGGCCCTGCTTCCCGCTGTCGCCATTTTCGGATGGCACGACCGACATCGTCAGCAGCACCTATCAGCGCGCGTTTCGTCACTTGTGGCGGTCCTCTCTGAATATTGGCAGTATGGGCCACAAAGAGCAGTGGAAACCGATTTAACGGCACAATGCCAGTGCGGTTCTTGCGGACGGAGGTGTGTTGGGTTGCTCTTCCAATGTAGTTCTCACACAACCCCCAGACGGCGCTTGTTACCCAGATAAAGAAAGCCCTTTACGGTGGTACTTTACCGTAAAGGGCTTCGCCCTACTGTTGCTCAAGGTGACGACGATTTAGTACGGGCGTTGGGTTTTTAAAGACAGCGACGGAAAAATACACTTCGGGAAAGCGGAAATCACAAAACACAGGTTATCGACTGGTGGCGTACGGAATGAAGAATAACATTTTTTTTTTCCTTTCAATGGACCTTTTTCACATACCGACGGCACCAGACGGTGGCTGCACGAACTAAAAATCGAGGAAGGGACCTACCTGCGCTACCAGTCGATAATGGGAGCTACGCTACCAGTTTCTTCGTTCTCTGAGCAGCAGGGCGTGCCCAACGCGCCGTCCAAGTGGGGCATCCGTGGCGTCCACTTAAACGTCGGTGTTATTCTTTCCGTCCGCTTTCTTTTTGCGTAACACAATTATATGTATGCTGCAATTACGTTTTCTACTCGCTGATCCACAGCCTCCTTCCGAATTTCCTCGATTTTTCGTGCACACTTCCGCCGCTTGGCATCGGGCGCTCGCGCGTGCGCAGAACGCTTCTCGGAAAAGGTCCATTAGTAGAACGAAAAGTGCTCGCACCGGGTTACACCATCACCACGCGGAATATAACTTTCGGTTGTGGTGAGATTGCTCGTGCTTAGCGGCGATAGGCTTTGCCCTTCTCCATTGAATCAAAGTTTATTCGTAGTTAATGGTTGGATTTACAAGATTTTGTTTATAGGTGGCGCGAGCGCCGCACCCGTTCGAGAGGGTTCATCTGTATCCACTCAGGCAGGCTGGAACGCTAGTGGCAAAAGATTCTCATAATCACTTATAACTTCCTCTAAAACTTTAAAAGAACTTTCTTTTTAAAGTTTTGGCTAGGGCACGATTCTTTTTTATTTTTTTTAGCTCGCCCGCTACAAAGAGAAAATCCGCATCGATATCATTACCACCATCATGTCTTAGGCTAGGTGGCTCAAGCCAACGTTACTGCTCAAGCTACTCCCCTTGATAAAGGGTCCAGCAAGGGTATGTACAGCCGTTAGCGTCCATGCATCCATCCGTTGACTTGTAAGGCGCGTAGCGTCTGCTACGGTTCATCGTTCGATGAAGCGGAGCATGTTCCTCTCTCGAACTTGTTCCATTTTAATGCGGCAATCTCCGTTTTATAAATTTTTCCGTCTCCTTTCAAGCCTTGCCCTTTTGGATGGCCTTCTGTCTTTTCTCCTGTCCCTCCAAGTTTCCTTGTTATGTCCCGCTCTCCTTTCAATCCATTTTTTTGTTTTGTTTTGTTTCAACCTGCACCGTCGTGCCGTTTACTCTTTTGGTTGCTTCCTCGTTTGTTTGTTTTTAATGGGGAAAAGAAAAGAGGGGGGGGGGGGTTGCTGCTTGTTGAGCGTCAGATATTTCTCGTTTTCTTGAAGTTTCTTACAAAAAGAGGCCTCGCAACGTAACTGACGCCTACGCATCAGAGTCGATTTTTTGGCGACATCCGAAATTTCTTACGCAGTACAGACAACTTATTCCCAATCACGTTCTGTAGTGGCCGCGTTAAGGTGTTAACACTTGCAGTATAAGAGTTTCTTAACAAGCCCCGTTTCGACAGTTAATATGGGACGAACATCTCTCGCGAGCATGACACAGCTGGAGCCCATGCCGGGGTTCGACGTTGCACCAACTTTACGGCGCCCAACAGTCCACGCATGTCTTGTGACTCGCGGCCAAAGCCACACACCCGACTATCTAATAGAGAGCGGGGACGTTCATCAGCGTTTACTGCCAAATTATGCGCCTAATTACGCGATTATGACGGGGGCTGCAACTGACTCGGCCATGTGTTGCGTCACATTGCCTCCCCCCCCCCTCTTCCCTCTTCCTCTGTTTCTGCCTTTATTAGAAATACAAAGAAAAAATAAGCTTTCCGCAATACGTTCTTGGGCAGAACCTAATCGAGGTGCGTGTGCACCGATTCATATTGCACTTGACTCAAGAGCTCGGCTCGCTGAGTAAGACTGCTTGGCACACTCAATAAGTCGTAATTTGCGCTTGTGATTATTGTTTACGTGTGTCAACCGTCAGCATATGACGCTCAAGGAAGTTCGTGTTGCCAACGAAAGTTGAATATATAGTTCGAACTATAATTTCGGTAATACGGGTTCGTTTTCTGTTGCCTAAGTCACTTAAAACAAAGCGTTTGCCTTTCCCGCAAATGTAACCTTCGTATTTTTTTTTTTTTTATGAAAATGTTTTATGTAGCCGCTTTTCGACTCCGTGTTTCAGGGTTTAACAATGACATTAGTAGTTTATTATTATTATTATTATGTATTTTTTTTTTGAGCTGCGCAGTTGGGTGTTTGACACTTTCCTTGTAGGAAGCGACCTGAGGTAGTGAGTGCCGAGAGTTATCTTGATTCATTAATATGTTCACTCTCAGGATGTAGAACGGCAGGAGCTTCGCTTTGGATCCTCCTGGCCCTTCTAGTACGCGCTCACTGCCTTCCTCCGTGATTTGGTTGCGCGTGCGTGGTCGAAGCTCATGAGACACGCCGGAGTGCTCTCGGCGGTGGGACGTTTGCGCTCGAGGCGAGACAAACTGAAATACCTCCCTGCCGTTTTCACCCTGCCATTGAATATAGCTGCCATCACGGGCTCACTTCGGGCAGACACACGCCTCTCCGTCTCCGGTGGGTTGCCGAAGGCAAAACTTGCGCAAACTTAGCGAGAAATCCCAATCGGACTCGCCTTTCGCACGCGCGTGCTTCCCCGTCGTCTGTTCTAAGTTTGGACGCGTCAACCAGTCAAATGTGCAGCAGCACTAATAAAAAATAAAGAGATAATTATTGCGTCGGTTTGTGGTGTTTCGCCAGTTTCCCCTAGGTGCCGCCACCGGCGCGCACACGTGTAGTCCCGCTTCCTCGCACCAGGGGTCGCCACGTGTTGTGGCACAGTGTTGCTGGGGTTACGAAGGGTACCTGCGCCGCGCGTAAACTTACTATATTATTTTTTTTTTCTCTGCAGGCAGGCTAGTCACGGTCTCTGCTCAAATGGTCCGTGGTAATGGTTTGACTCGGTGCTGGCGTCCTCATGAGAGAATGAATGCGCGAATGAAATACAAAAGGTTGAAAAGCAAGCACTACTTCGTTTTGAAGATGTGAGAAAAAAAGAGGCGGGAGAACAACTTGCAGATGTTCTAGAAAAACGCACCTCATTTGTCTGTTTTGTGTGTTGTATTTTACTTGTGGGCGGGGGTGGTAGTTTATGGGCGTAGTTGTACCGTTAGGATACATACAAAAAGAAGAAAAAAAAACACTTTTTTTTCTTAATTTTTGAACGAGGAAATGACAGGACCGTCTGAAATTCCAGGATGATGTGCTGAGAATGTTTTTGTTTTTTCCTTGTTCGTAAATGCTGGGGCGTGTCTCGAAGAAGAAATCTTTTGTAGCTTATTCTGGTTCTACGCTTCAAGCACCCATTCAACGCGTTGTAAAACAAAACTGTCCCGTGTAATAAACAAAAAGCAACAACAACAAATGGTATGACAGTTGTTTGGCTGGAGCACGGTTTGGGAGGGGTAGCTAGCGTCTTTTACATTTCGGTACGGTTGAGCGCTCCTCCCGTCTCTTTTCTGCCAGTTCGTTGGCAGCAACTTGCATTATTTTATTTTTTTTTCTGTTTTTTTTTAGCGGCATTTTTCATTTCGCCTTTTGTTTTGGAAGTGGTGATCTTTCGCAGTTTTTAAACGAGCGGCGTGGTTCCATTGTGAGGTCGTTAATTAGAATCGTATGTCATCAGGGAACTTTAGCAGCCCAAGTCTGGCCGCGATTTGTTGGGAAAAAAAAGAAAAAAGAGACGTGCTCCCTGATTCGTTATCGCAAACTCCCTAATGGTTCGTGGACAGTGGGATGTTTCTGTCTCTTCCAGAGAGCTTTGACGGTGCAGTGTTCGTTTTAATTGGACAGTTAACGGTTTAATGGTCCGGTGCCTGCGCTGCACTCGGAGCGTGTTTAATGCGAAGGTTTCCCTCCCTCTTTGGTTTCTTTTGTTTGGTCTGGTTTCGTGCGTCGTTAACGAAGAACAAAAAAGCGGAGCGCGCGTAACTGAAAATAAAAAAGCTGCTCTAGATTCACGCTGTCCCCTTGTGCGCGCATGCGCGTTAGGTCCGTGTTCCGGTTGGCCGTGACCTTGAGTCAGCCATGACGGTTCCGTTACGATTGCTTTGCATCGCTCGCTGGTTCTTACTATTCCTGTGAATTTGGGTTTGCTTCAGCTTTGTTAATGTGTCTGTTCGCAGTTGTCTGCTTTTTGTGTGTGTGTGTGCGTTACGACTGCGCTTCGATCTTTTTTTTTCGATATCTTTTACATGCATTGAAGGGGACTATCATGCAAGCATTGTTTTATTCTTCTAGTATAGTCCATATTTCCCGTCTGTAATCTTCCTGGCATATCCGATGCTGACATTTATTTCGCGTGCCCGACGTTAACATGGCGTCTGAGATCGTGAAGCGAGCTAAATTCCATTTGCCTTTTCTTCTAGTTCTTTTTTTTTTTCTTTAGCGAACGCGGTAGTTGGAGCAAGCACGCTAAAGCGGTGAGCTTATAGGCTTTCAAGCGTATGCTTCTATTCCGAGCGCCGAGAAAATTGGGTGTTCTCGGCGGCGCGTACGTTTTCCGCATTGAAAGCAACAGACGTCTTGCAGCAAAATCGTAGCAGACGACGTAGGTGGCGTCTCTTCGCGGAGGCCGCCATCTCCGTCCGACGCTGCGCTCGCCGCGCCCTCTCTGCGGAATCCGCAGAGCGTCACGTGACCCGCTCTTTCCTCCTCTCTCCTAGTTTTTATTTACATTTTTTTTTCCTATTGTTTGTTTTTGACTGTCGACTTGGCCGCCGTATGGGCGAGGACCGTCTAGCGTTCACACAGGATCATCGTTCTTTGCGGAGTGCCTGCGCGTTGGATGTGTGTGTGTGCCTGATCGCGTGCTGGCGGGGTGTCGTTCTTGCGTCGTCGAACGCAGTGTCTACCGTCGGTTCCTCGTCGTTTTCGACCGGGGTCCTGGACTGCGCGATGAGAAATGGCGTCGGACCGTAACCGTAGCCGGTCGCCGACCGCCGTCGACGACTTCGCCACGAGCGTTTGGTCATGGGCGAGCGTCGCTCTAAGGTTTCCCGAAGCCGTAGCGCGTTCAGCCTGCGAGGTGAGTGAGTGATGTTCAGAAAACTGTGACGAATTCTCTGTACGCGACCTCGAACTCGTGTTGTGGTAACCGTTTTGTTCGCACGTACTGTACACGGCGCGCCGTTTTTCTTGCTGATGTTTTCTAGCCACTCCCCGGTACGATTCATATGCTCGCAGACGGCGCCTCGCTTTCAAGTTCGCAGACGACATTACGCCTGTCAACTTTCGGCTACTTTAAACTCATCCGTCATGTCGTCTGCTGGGTGCAATGATCTTTTCTCTGGGCGACTTCACCCGTAGTTTTTCCCGCAAGAAAATATTCTGTACAGACGTAATTTGCGATGAATGATCCAACTCGATCAGTCGTATTTCCGCGACGTTTCGTTGTGGATGAAAACAATAAATAATAAGTGCTGGTGGTGGCTTCATAATATCTCTTTGGTCTTTTAAATATTCGAGGTCACGTCGGGCTGTCGAGCCGGACAAATTAGATTAGAGGGGAAGTAGCTGGGAAGATGATTCATCTGTTCGTAGTTGTTAAATTTGTATGAATGTTCGTGTTAACGTCATCGATTGGGAATGGTGCGCGTTGTATTGATCTATTTTGATTTCTATTAATTTATATGGAACGCATCGCGAAGGATGATTGGCGCTAGGAACGGAGTCATCTTTTATACCGTGATATCGGGATGACGTATTTCGAAGAACGTGAGGTGACTGCTATTGTTCTTCCTTCATTTTGTTTCTTGCCCCGACTCATTCCTGACGTTCGTATGGCACTTGAAGAAAACGATGGAGACACTCTTCGGTGCGTCACGCTGTTGTGGACTTTTTTTGTGTGTTTTGCGTGTTTGTTTTGAGAAGTTGCTGGGTCTTCAGGCAGCAAAAGCTTCTCCCGTCCGCAGATAAACAAAGCAAGGGCGTTGAAATATCTACTACAGTTCTAGAGGTGTACAAAGGCTGTTTTAAATCGAATAGTCCAATGTCATCCCTAACTTCAACACACACACACAACAAAAAAATATATATATATATATATTATGTTGTAATTCTTTTTTTTTTTTCGAATGGCTAGTCTCGCATTTTTACTTTAAACATTTTTGTACACATTTTTCGTTATGTCTCGTTCCAGCAGAAAAAAAAAAGAAGAAAGATTTGAACTTGTACTCTGTGTTGCTGAGAATAGGAAATGGGCTTGGTTTTTTCAAGCTCTGCTAACAGTTTCACACTGCTGAGGTCTAGCAGCCCACCTCCCCTTGCTGCATCGGTTAGCTTCGAGTTTTCAGCACACTGCTAATTCTAAAGTGTACTGCAGATCACCTAAACGTCACTGTAACATGCCTTTTGATGCATCAGTTTGTTGTATGTGAAACAAACTTCACACTCTTATAATTTACAGGTTTGCATACAGCTGGAAAGTGATACATCTAACTAAGTCTTTTGTCTTGTTAAAAAAAAAAGAAAGAAAAGATTTGAGAAACACGGCAAACCATGTCGAACAAAAGACGCAGAAAGATGCGCCTATGGAACAGAGGCATTCAGGAGCTTAGTCGCAACACACAAAAGAGACGACGGAGTTCACAGTTGGGTAAAGCTGGAGGTATGTCAAGTATTGATAAATATTTTTAGAATGTTTGGACTTCACACGTGGCTGTTTCCTACCGTAAAACACCGCTGAAGTGCCCACTTTATTCAAGCATCTATTATTAACGTCTTCCAAGCTTAAAAATTCTGAAAATTATACATCAAGCACCTGATTCGACTGGACAATTGCCCATGTCTAGGTTAATCCGGTTTTCAATGAAAGTGTGATGGGGCGCTCCCCCGGTATTTTACAGTAGTTTTACTGACCTTACAATGTGTATCGTGCTGAATATTCGCTGCTTGCTGTTGTGGGAACAGGACTGCATTCACTTCCAGATTGTGCCAACAATTTGTTGCAGTTGCTCTGTCCCATCTTGCCTCTTGGTGCATTTTTACGTATGTGTATATTCATTGAGAAGAAGCCTGCATCTGTCTTTGTATTTGATGATACTTGGACAGATAAATATTGAATAATTTAGTAAACCCTGTTTGTATAGCATGTACTGCATTCGCTTGACAAGCATCATTTTATGATGGTTAAAGTACTCTACACCCACCCATCTCTGTGGACCTGCTAATTTTTCTCTTTGATCTGGAGAAATATCTAGGGAGGTTTGACTACATCTTAATGGTCAGTCTTTATATGGGTCATAATGTTACTCTGCTGCGAATGGATGGAAGACAAAGCAGACTGACAGTGATGAACATGCAAAACCAAGACGCTGCTGGATGTGTGGTGACTGCTGCAAAAAATGGAAACACCAGTTGCTCCTGTTGCTATGTTCAGCCCTTTCTCATTTTTTCTTCATTCATAATAGACCGATCTCACTAAGCGTTCGGCGCATGCGCGGTTCCGCCATAACTTTAGTTCACAGGGAGGAAATCGGCAGTGCACGAGACTGTTCATGCCCTGCACGCGCACAGCTCCAGGAAGGTTGTCGCACGTGCAGAAAGACTAAAGTTCCCTTGATGCATTGCGGCAGCGGTGGCGTGGGGAAACTGGCTGGTGAGATCGGTCTATTCAGAGAATGTTTTCTTTCACCAGTTGTGAATAATTTATCCTGGTGCTCATGTTATGGTTTTTCTCCAGGAATATGCAGAAAATTGATTAAAAATCTAAACATATTTTTATAAAAAGACATTTTCAGTCCTTGTTTTCAGGGGAAAATTGTTATACAATTGAAGGATTGTTAGGGAGGTTGACATTATTGTGCAAGAATCGCCTCACCATTCTCTTTTGCTGTCGCCTTGCTATTTGAGCGACCCACATGTGGCTCTGATTTCCATAGGAAGTGGCTGGGTGCTGTTTCCCTGGGTGCTGTTTCCAAAAACATTAGTACTAAGCACGTTGTAGAAAGCAAAGATTTGTCTGGAATCGCCAAGAAGTTTAAATGTTAAGAACCAATTTTTTTAATTCACAGTTTGTACCGCATGTAGTTTTTAGTTATCCAACGTTCGGTGCTCCCGTCGCTCAAGAAGGGAATATGACGATTCCTTCAGCAGAGTTGCAAAAGGCACCCTTGAAAATAGAATACAGTTTTGTTACCTTAATTAGGTTACAAATGTATCTAGTTTCGTTGATTCCGATATGGAAGGGATAGTGCCGCAGTTCCATTTCAATTTTGTTCCCCCGCTTACGACAGTGACGAGATGCTGCATTGGTGCTGCGGCTAAAACATTGCATGCTTATGTATACGTCAACAACTAAGTTACAAGTACTGTGCCACATTTTTCGGTAAATACCGATAAACCCCAAAAGTTAATCCCCCACCACCCCGAGCCAGTTTTATTGAGATCAGGGAAGACCTAAAAAACCCAGCTTTATTTTGCGTCAAACCGGAACACAGCCCGCATCGAACAGTCTGCAAGGCTACTTTGTTCTTCGGAGCTACACACCTTTTCTCGTTCCTTTTTGGTGTGGGTACGTCTTCCGAGTAGCGAGCGGGCTACGGGTACGCTCCCTTAAAGGTCGGGGAATCCGACGCCCATAGCAAGTTACTGTCACCCGAATGTTGTTCTATTTTAGAAAGTGTTTTGTAGTTCCTGCATTTGGAACTGGGTATACCAACTGAAATACATTTAAGTGGTTAGTTTACAGTTCTGTTTTCGTACCTTGTCGGTTTGCAGCATCCACTTTTTGTCAAAACCTCCCGCCCTGCCTAAAACAAAGAAGAAAAAAAAAAAGAGAGAGTTTCACGATAGGTGCGTGCACTTGCAGGTCCAAAGTGCGGGAACAGTAACATGAGGACGAGGCTCCCTGGGCTCCAACTCGCGGGCGCCAAACCCTGGCATGGGTTCCAGCGGGCCCGTGGTGGAAGTGAGCAAGCACGCCAGCCGGCTGGCCACGCTAAGCCGCCTCTTCAAGCCCTGGAAGTGGAAGCGGAAAAGAAGAGCGACAAGTTCGAGCAGACCTCGCGCAGTGAGTGGGGACGACCTCTCTGCGGGCACGGGTGGAGCGGGGATGCCTTCTACCGGCCCGTTCGCATGCTTGTACTTTGGTGTGTTCGACTGCATCGCAACCACATGCAAGAGAGCACTGTGGTGTCAAGTGGCCCCAGTCTCTTATAGCATTGTCAGGATTATTTCAAGCACACGGCGGAGGAAGGATGCTTGAAATGTGTGCAGATCTAAAGTGTTTCAGAGCCACCCAGTAGGTGGCACCAGTGCGTCGTCTTCTCGTCGTAAGCAATCGCGAGCGGTTCCTATGCAGTTGATAGCACTCAAATGAAGATTTGTGGACCAGCCATTAAGGAAAACACTAAACCTAGAAAAAAAAGTTTTTCTGCCTGGTAAGGATAGGCATGTCTCAAAACTAACGTTTGTCGAAAAAAGAAAATATGTATATATATTGGCGCAATATTTGTTACAATGCGAATTTTTCGATATGAGGGCGAAACCGAAATTAGCTTTGTGGGATGATGGGGGGATGATAGCGTTTGTACCCGACTAGCGTGCGCTCTCAGTTTGCCGCACCTCAGAGCGCACACTCATCATCCCACAGGGGTACTGTTTTGGTTTCACCCACAAATCGAAAAAATTCGGATTGTAGCATAAATATTAGGCACAATTTTTTATTTTTTTATTATTTTTGAGACATGTTTGTTTTACCCAGGTAGAAAAAAAATCTTTTCCCTAGGTTTATTTTTTTTTTTTTTTAAGGGGTTGCAAAACGGCTTTTCTTCACTTTGCCTAACCAGGTTTCGGAATGCACGCTTCACGTTCGTAAAACAAAGAGGAATTGGCTTTTGCACGCATGTGCCACATTCTTTTTTTACACAAGTTTATTTATGAGGTTGATATTCCTCTTCCTCCTCCTCTCTGCCCTTTAATGAAACGAATCGGGAAGGCTTATGGGGTTGCAGAGAATATGTTTAGTCGGTTCGTATGAGGTTCGTAAGCCTTGCAAGTAGCTAAACGGTTTAAAAATACTGCTATTGGCTGCTTTAATAATCCACAACTTTTGTGTGCACCCTGTTTGCAACTAAAAAAGAAAAAACAAAGATGCATTTTTGATGAGAAGGGGAGGGATGGAAGAGGCTGGGCTAGTCTCAGCTCATATCAATCATCTTCATTTAAAAGTTCTCGATGACTCATACATGCACTATGGGAAGGAACAATGTTAAAATATTGATAGTATATTGGCAAAAAAACTATTGTATACAGAATAAAACAGCACCTAAAATGTTTGTACCAGAATTGTAAAATACAGTAGCAAATCGTTGGGGACCTGTGCAAACAATATGGCACAATCAATAATGGTCAGAATGCAATTAACTCTTTCCTTGCAAGGAGAAAATGCCTGCTTTGCATTGCTTTTTGTTACAATCTTTTTGCAAGAAAACTATTAGGTCTACAATATTATGCCACACAGAGAAATTAAGTAAATAAATGGGCTTTTGAACTATGCAAACATTAAAGCAGAGATTTGAATTCTAATGCAATATTTATATCATCAAACAGAACTGTTTTCCGAATATTGGTTCAAACTGAATAAAAATACGATAGGAACGGAAAAAAAGGTGGAAATACACAAAATGTTCTTTATTTTCACAAAAAAAATGAAAAAAACAAGAGTTTTAGCGCAAAAAAATTTTTTCATCTTCCAAATTTCAAGTCAACCGTCATGACGGACGTGCCGTTGGGCTAAGCAGTTCCACAATGTTGTGAAGCACAGGTTGTCAGAATTGAAATATGATCTGGCTTCATCATCAGAGCCAGTTTTGCTACTCAAGTCCAAAAAAATAGACAGAGGATTTGCAAGGACTGCGTTTGCGAGTGCGTGCCGGACCAGTGAAAGTGGCCGTGGCCGTCACAAACGGCGATGTGCCATTAGGGTTACACTCAGCTTAAAAATGGCTGCCATTCGGAAAGGGGAAAAGAGACACAGAAAACAAACCTGCAGTTTTCAAACTACCCACGAGACGGTGCAGCAAACTCGAGAGCTTTTGGGAGTTTTAAAATGGGTTTCTATGCCTGCCGGTCAGGAAAGAGTTAAGCGAGCTATTCTTACCCGCTACTGTCAATGGCTGTTTGGAGCTAAGGAATGAGATAGTTGAAGTGGTTGGGCAGCAAATAGAGGGCTAGATTGACCAGAACCCCCCCCCCCCCACCATCGGTGTTGGTACACTAAGCACGGTTGCGACTGGCTCAGGAGTTGTCCTTGCTGACCAGTTGCTTATGTGTCGCACCGCAGCTAAGACCGTGATGAGGCTTGTACACTGCACTGAATTGCCCACCTACCACCTGTAGCCAGCGTCGTCGAATCTTAAAAGGAAAATCAACCTTTCGCAGTATGAATGTTCCTAACTTCCTGTTTCCTATTTTTTTTAAACACCATGCCCTAAGAGTTTTGCCTAAACATCTTAAAACTTGTGTAGCTTTTTTTTTTTTAGATATCCAATCTAGTTTTACTTGAGTAGACATTTTGCAAGTTTTATGTCTAGGAATCATACTAATTTCACCGAAAAGGACGGTTGCATAATCCAGGGCGAAGCGTTTACATTGTTACTTTCAAGAAGAAAAAAAACGGACACTCGTTGTACACAGAATAAACAATGTGCAGTCAAAGCAGGCATCGATCGAATTAGCTTTGAAATCAAACCTTCGTTCCTGTCGTTTGACACTTTAGCTTTTGCTACGAAAGGACTGCCCCGGCTAACTCTTTCTCGTTTGCGACAACGATTCTCTTCGCTCGTTAAAGACTCGTGCAAATCTAAGCCTCTGACGAAGGCGCCCAGCAGGTATTTTGTCGAGCGTTTACTTTCAGTGACGAGCCTACTTTGGTCTTCCCTTCAGCCCTGGAGCGGAAGATATCGATGCGAGCAACGAAGGAGGAGCTCATACAGCGGGGGTGCTGCTCTCTGACCGGGAGCTTGGCAGTCCCAGTCAGAAAGGTGAGCTGGGACGGCCAGTCTGGCCGGGGCCACCGAGTAAGCTAGGCTCCAGGGTACCGCAATTTCGGCCGTCTTGCTGCTCGAAATTGTCGTCGCCATCATAGGTAAAACTTCGTCCCAAATATCACGAGACTGTCTTTCATCCTCCGGATGTGTCGGAACAGTCTGCGACAGAGTAAAACAGTATCGCCCGATCTCCCTAGTCTAAAACTTGGGAAGTCGCATCTTCGTTTGTAACGATCGCCAATTGCGCCTGCTCTGCACCAAGAGTGCTGATACCCTAAGCGTCGCTTATTCGGTGGCTCTAGGTCCGTCCGTAGCCCTGCTTGGGTCTGGGGCGCGGTTGCATGTGGTTTGCACGTGACCGGGTGTTTGTCTGCCTCTCTGGGACCCCGTCTTTCGGTGTGGCCCGAATGTTCGGTGAAGGTGTCTGTCTGCCTGGACTAATCCAAGTAACCCGCAAAGTCCGGCTGGCCAATCCGCTATACTCCTTTCCACCTTATGATTGATCGCGGAGGACGTCGTAAGTTGAAGCGGAGTGTGCACACCTGCTTTGGACCCCCTGAAGCTGGCGGCATTGGGCAGATCTGTAGTCAGGTTAAAGGCTGGCCTGCGGTTTGGAAGAAGGGGGACGAGGGTGTTCCTCTCGTCCTTTTTAGCTGCAGCTGGGCGGACGTAAGCCAGGTTCAAGGACCGAGTTCCTTTTCTGTCCGTTGTGTGCCATCCCCATCGCCAAAAGCTTGTGCAAGGTTGGATTATTCTCGTCTGCCGTTGACGAGCATAAGCAGAGAGAGGCGAAAAACATTCAGCCTCACTGCGAAATGTTTTGCAGGTCGAGACAAACCAAAATTTCAGGAGAAGGGACTTTTTTTCTTACGAACGTATCTTAGCCTTGTGTTGCTTCTAATTTGGGCGACTCGGTTTGGAGCCATTTGGTCCGCCAGAACACTTGGAAGAGCGTTGCGACAGCTCAGAAGAGAACAAAAGATGTAGCCTGGGTGTTTGCCAGCACGAGTGCTGTGGAACGCTTGAGCAAGCTGCGCCATAAACTCTCAAGTCGGGCGTAGATTCATGACTGGCAAAGTAAACCGACTCAAGTTGTTTTTCTTTTTTTTCTCTCTCTTTTTTATAATCCTTGAGGGATAGAACTTTTGGTTTTACCCTTCACTTGCAAGTTATTTGTCGCAAATCCAGTGGGCACAGCTAATTAAAATATTCTAAGCTACCGTGAAAAAATTCGAAACATAAAAAAAGACAAAATTATTGTACTGTTCTTTCTGCAGTGTGTTTTGCTGCGTCCTGACCCACTACATCCCATTATTACACAGACATTCATCTTTCTCAAATGCACCTCTCTCTCATTCGTGAAGAATTAGACCACATGGGTCTCGTCAATCCATGTTTTCACGTGGCTGCCCAGTTTCGGGCAGACGTCCCAAGTCGAGACGAAAACTAAATGCCAGGCGCATTCAACAAAATTAGAGTGGAGAAGTGTCTGCAAGCCCCCACTCTCTCTAAATACTAGCAGGGGCTAGCAACCCCGACGCGGTGCGTGGAACGCAACAGCCCCCGCATTCTCCCTAATGTCTCCCCCAAAGACGAGCATCTGGGGCCACTGGCTCGCCCCCTTTCCCTCCTTCGTGCTGCCCACAACCCACTCCGACACTATTCCTCTCAACCCCCCTCCTAAGCACCCTCATTCCACAAATGAACCTGCCTCCTTCCTCCCCCCTTTCACCCTCCCCCCGCTCCCCTAGTTACCTTGACTCACTGGGCTATTTTTGGGGGGGAGTGGGCCGGCTCCTCCTCTCTCTCTACGCTCTTCTCATTCCGACGGCAGTTGGCGACGGAGGCTGCGGATTCCGAGGACTACGTGTCTCCTTTCCAGTTTCCGAGGTCCGTCCTGTCGACTGTTTTCCTCGCGTGCACTCTTTGTGCTTTACGCTTGATTTGCTCTGTTGTGGTGGTGGTGGGGTGCATCTTGACCGGCCGCTGGGCGGCGGTTCTCTCCCGGCGCTGCGTTGGACCCTTGTGCTTTGTAACGTGTGCTCTGGAGCGTCCGTCGCACCTCTCCAACAGTTGGGTAGGGTCGAGGCATTTTTTTTTTGTGTATGTGTGTGCATTGCTATTGAAAGTGAGGACTACTAGACGTTTGTGGCGTCGTTGCCAGGTTTTCCTTTCTTCCTTTTTTTGTCTATTTTTTCGTTCTCACGTTTTGGCGTGCTTTGCTGCTTTTCCTCTGCTCTTCCTCTTGACGCCTTCCTTTTTCTGGTGACTTGTCACTTGCGTAAGTACCCTTGGGTCACGTTCCTTATAGCTCGGGTGGGGTTAGGCTTAGCGGGATGTTCCGGTTTTGTTTTGGAAGTAGCGGGTGCACCCTCTTGAGTAACACATTGTTTTTTAGCGATCCTCAACCGCTGATTATCCAATTCTTGAAAATCTGGGTTGCGTACCGTTCTGCCGCAACTTACGAAGTTGGAAAATATCGTTGAGATGTGGAGAGCAATGCTGTCGTCCTCTTTGTGAACATAGGTCCGACTCAAGCTTTCACACATTGCTTCGAAACGCTCTGTTTTTCTCTTGATTAAAACTTCTCCCTAAGCCTTTTTCTTTCCACTTCGAAACTGTTTTTCTGTTCCTTCGACTCTGCCTTCTGTGCCTTTTGCTCCGCATTCCGTACGAAATGCTGCTTTCTCTCAGTTTCCTCTGTTCTCGGTTAGAGCACTACCAAGCCCATTGGCTGTATCCTTAGCATCTCTCATCTACCCCCGAAGACCTACGTTCCGTGCTTGAAGGTTTCTCAGAGTCTCCTTGCGCCTTTTTTTTCCCCGGTGTGTTGCATGTGGTTTGTTGCGGCATGATTGCAGACGGCTCCCCCTCCCACCATCCCCAAGCCAACGGAGTCCTTCCCACCGGCGGGGGTCAGACAATAGTGGGTCCGTGATATCCTCGCCCAAAAACGACGGCGCGGGCACAGAGACGGGTTCCACGGCAGGTATGTGTCTGTACATAAACGGGCAGTGTGTGCTGCTGTGTGCGATCCACTTGCGTGTATATCTGAAGGGCGTACCGAATGTGAGGAAATTGCGTCAAGCCCAGGTGATGCCAAGCACTACACTCAATAGACTGGCGGCGTCCTCTGCATTTTTTATCTTCGCTCCGCTTCACCTTACGACGGACTGCGGCAGACTCCAGGAGCGATCCCAGCCAATCCGGCATTTCGGGGATCGCGTGACCACCGGACTGGCTCCGACGCACGTAAGCGTCCTCTGCGGTCCGTTGTAAGCTTTAAACGGAGCACGGTAAACATCTGCCAGTGACAAAAATTCGACATCGCCCCAAATAAAGAAAGCAGTAATGGCAGCACTTTTTGCTGTTTTGTACAGTTTACTCAACTTTCTTTACTAGGTAACGTGGCGAAAGTGTGATCTATGATGTCCAATGAAACTATGCTTTTTGTCGCAACCGAAGTGCTCTCTGTCTCCCGGTTTAATTTCACTCTTGCGTCGCTCGGCGATTTGCTTATGTCGATAATCGCCGGCGTTTACGCCAGTTTGTAGTCCTGACTGATGCGATGTGTGTTGTTGACCTTGTCTTGCCACTCGGCAGTGGTTGCAAGGTCTTAAAGACTGCGTGCTGTGTCTCGAAGATCTGCGTTAGGTAAATTGTGCTGCCTCCTTGCATGTTTGAGTGTTAAAGCACCAGTGTTCCATGGTTGAGTCGGTTACGTGACCTTGTGGTGTAGCAAATACCGAGTCCCAGATGACCTCTGTTTTTTAAGCACGATGATGATTGCTGTTATGCTTCTGGAGATAAAGATTTGATGCCTTGTGCCAGCATGCTTTTTAGTCATACACTCTTTTGCTCCCAGGGCGAGCTTGCTCGTTGGAATTAATTGCTGATCCTCTTGTAGACTTAGGATGCTTGCAGTGACATTGCGACTCAAGTGGGCATTATCTCATTGGCAGTATCACGTTTTTTTTCACGCGTCTACCCTATTTTTTAGAAACGTTGTCTGTGCGATTTGCTGCTTTCCCTCCCGTTAAAATCTAAAAAAAGAAAAAAAAAGTCATGTATTGGTTGATGTAGTTGTACAGAATGCAGGAATAGTGGTGGCCAAAAGCCACGCAAATCCTAGGCAGGGGCTTAGTTTCACATAAATTGGTGCCTTGATTGGTCTTTGTGATTTGTAACAACAATTTGTTCTGCAAGTAGGGTTTTGTGTCTAAGCAACACAAGATGGAGACAGGAAATTATCTTACCGGCTAGGGAAACGACATCTAGTGTTACTTTCATAAAGTTTTTGAGCTCTTCCTTGTTGATCCCCCTGAAAAGTTGGTAGATGTAGTAAAAATTTATGCTTGGGTCACATTGGGGGATGTTTCTAAATAGTGGGTCACCTTTCCAGACATCACGTGTGTTCACCTCTTAGCATGAAGAGTAGGCATGTTCTAATACTTTGTCTTATCTCTCACTTAGACATATTTTCTTCTAGCTATTCGCATGAAATGCTGGCAAATGTCCTGTAAAAAGCCTGTCACGCGTGTCTGTTTTTAATAAATTCTAAAGTGGGAAAAGTGTCCCAAGCTTTTGCAATTGGCTTTGAACTTGCTCTCTTCGGTTCTGACTTCTGCACACGTGTGTGCACGCTTGTCTCCGCCATCCAGTTCATCACACACTTGCTTTGAGCACATGTCTTCAGCTTTTTGCTTGCACATTGAAGGATATGTCTATGCTTGGCAACAACTTTTCTTGGCAATGCAGTGCAGGGTGCAGGCACATGTTTCCTCTCCCATTTCGAGCGCTGAATAAAGCTGTGTGCAGGCTCTCCTCTCTACCCTCTCTACTGCATTGCCAAGAAAAGTTGTTGCCAAGTGTAGTAGGGAAGTCCCAAAACATTGAAACAGGAATGTTGAGTTACCACCTGCCCATGAGTTGTGCATCATTCGAATGCCTCCATGAGTTATCAAGCATCTCGCAACCCACTCTTGAGAGGTAAATGGCATGCAAGGGTGAAAGGTTTCAGCAAGGTCAGAAGGTGAGCAAAGCAAGGAAAAAATACAGCTTAGCTGCCAGGTGGTTTGAGGGTTCCAAACCAACATCCTAAAGCCTGACTGATGTAAGCTGATACAATGAATGTAATAAAGCTCGTTCATAGTGTTTGCTATCGATAATCGGAACATGAATTATAGTCTAGCTTGTTGTTACCAACTCTGTTATTTTTTTACTATGTTATTTAGGAGGAAGTTGACCATAGAAAAAGCATAAACGTTTCCTAGAATTAACTTTAAAAAAACAACAAAAAACTTTTGAGGTACAGGTATCACTTTGCTTCACCTGCTTTGAAATTCACTAATATTCATTTTCTTCTTTATGAGGTAACTTTTTTATGGAAATGTAACAAACTTGTGGCATGTTGTTTGAGTCACAAAGACACTCTTGTTGCGATTGAAATTCCTTCTGCCATTGCTGAAACCCAAAAAGAAAAAGCCTTTTCCGAGGCAATCTTTCGCTCAACCCGCTTGCCTGACTGTCGCCTCGTTGCATCGTCTGTTTGTTTGTTTGTTCTGTGTTCTGCATTTGCTCACTGCTGACACCAGCGTTTGCTTCCTTCCCCCCCCCCCTGCCTGTCTCTTTTTCTCTTGCTTCCTCCCTCCTCTCCGGTCTTCTCCACGCACTCCCCGCCAGCGGCACCCCCGATCCTCCTGGACATGAGCTCGCTCCACGTGGCGGAGTCACACCCCGGGCGGCGGAGGAGGAGGGAGGAGGTGGTGGTAGAGCGGGGGAGGGAGGGGTGCCCGGCCCCCCTCTCCGCGGGGGCCCCGACCGGGCTGGAGATGCTGACCCTTTCCGCGCTGCCAGAGCCTCCTATAGCAGTGAGCGAGATCGGGCCCATCCCACCCCCGCCCATGTTCTCCAATCCCTCGCCCACGCTGGGCCTGCGTTTCGCCGAAGGTCAGTGGACTCGCCTTCTCCGCGCAGTCTGCCTTCGGGCGAAGGGGTGCCCGTATTCACCGGCCGCTTTTTATTTTTACACAAATGTCTCCACGGTTTTATTGATTGCCCCAAGCTAGCCTCATCCATTTTCATTGCTGTACCTGGCAGGTCTCTTCGCTCCCATGGTGTTTTCGGTTCCTCTGAGCCAAAAGCTTAAGACCCATTGAACGTATCCAGTATAATTTTAACATGTCAAATGTCGCAAACACTCCCGAAGTAGATATCTTTTTGTGGGAAAGTTTTAGTATGCGGTCTCTGCTAATGCTTTTATAATGTGACGCTCTCTTGTATCAGTCTTTTTAGCAAACAGTGTTGTTTTTCAACTTTATGCACTTTTTCTCATTTACATTTATATTTCACGTTCTTGGTTTCTTCAAATTATGCATGCATTTGCGTGCATGCTTTTTATGCAAAACTGCATGTAAGTGTCAACGGTGCACCCTTATGTAGGCCTACGGGCTGTTTAGGGGCACCGGAAAAGTACAATATAAAATAAATCTACTGCCGCGACTACGCCTTCCAGAGCCGCTGTCACCCTGCTCGCATGTCATACAAGAGACTTCACTGAATATATGACGACGGAGGTGTCTGTGGGACATGCTTTTGTACATACGTATGATTCAAATTGAGACGGTTTTTCCACGACCACCACGAGAAAGAAACGCATCCCGGGCGATGCCTGCAGGCTGTCTTTGTACGATGTGTCAACAGTGTGACTGTGACCCGAGGGAGGAAGCGCAGTAGCTTCATGGTCGGACTGGCCGTTGTCGGCCGGAGTTTTTGGAGCGGTCGACGCCGACGCGGCACTCGATGTGCATCTTCGGCCGGCACGTCTAGCGGGCTGTCCAACGTCGCAAACTCTGCCGTCGGTCGCCAGAAGTCCCAACGAAAAGAGGAGGGCGGCGGCGCGGCGTCTGTTACTCCCGGCCGCTTAAAGTCCGTGGACGTCCGGCGGCCGGAGAGCAACCTGCTGCGGAACGAGCGGCGTCTGCCACATCCATCCCTGCTGCTGCTCGACTTTTGGGATCGCGGCGGGCTATGGCGTGCCACTTTTGCGCCGTCGTTGGGTGGAGGGCTTCGCGCCAGTTGGGCACAGATTCTGGGCACTGCGCCGCCCCGACATGTAGTTGCGGCGTGCATCCCCGATTTCTGCCCGACGGGCAATTCGTTGCCACTCTGGGACCGCTTCCGTCTCGTGGGCGGGACGGGGACGCTACACGTGTCGGCCGAAGATGCAGTCGGTGCACCATAATGGCGACACCTTCTGACCCGCGAACTTCGTTAGCAAAGCGGGTACCAGAATTTTCGGAGGACTCTGCGCTCGTCGCGTGGTTTCCTCCCTCACGAGATTGTTCCGGTGTCGGAGCGTGCCGCGATGGACAAATTTACAAGGTCTTGTACGGCATTAGAATAATTTTTTTACTTATAGTGAGTAAGCGTAAGGAGCACGTTGTGGCATTCGCCGCCCACCGTGCCGTTCGCAGAAAAACAACGCTGTGGTCGTTTTAATGGAAAACGAGACTTCTGCCTTTGTTTGAAGCTGAAAGGTCAATGGGCACTTCATAAAGCATGCTTATAATGCTGGAGACAGTTTTTTATGTGTACATTGTGCGGCATGGGGCAATATAGTTCTTTCTCACTTGCACATTTTGAGAGCATTTGGAACACCCTTAGCATTTGCTGCTTGTCGCCAAGAGAAGGCACTCATGTTTGCACCGCTCTGCACCCTTTGGTAGCGTGTGCAGTGGCTCTTTCATAAACACAGTGTCACCAAAACGGGAGGCTATGGGACAGATCATTTCAGCATGCTTTGTCTTGGGTTTGCTGTGTGTGCAGGAATAATACATTGAGCATTCTTTCTAAAGGCCTCAACATCTATCCCCACGAATTGCGGGCGTAGTTGGCCTTTGCGATTTACGAAAGGACCTTAGACGGCAGGCATACGACAAGGTGGAGGAAACATTCTCGCATGAAAGTGCTACCTGCGCTGCAGTGCAGTACAAACATAATTTTTCTGGACCAACCTCGTCTGAATGTTGTCCAAGATCTTTGCGTAGTGCATAATGATTGGCTATAGGTGTTCTGGGAAGGCAGACGTGCAGGGTTTGTTGCGTAAGAGCGTAAACCTTTCTAAGTGTGTCTCCTGGTGGATTGTCCCAGGACGTGTTCTGGGACAATCCACCACTCGTCACTTATGTTCACGCTTTCTGACTCATTCTTAGCATTGTGTCGGCAAATGCAGCTACATATCTCACTGGCTGTGAAGCAATAATGAGGTGCTTGGGCCTTGAAACACCTTCCGTTTCTTAAGCTCTGGGTGCTACTGTGTTTTGGGACACTGCTAGGAACATGTGTGTTCTGGGACACTTACTTTGTTTATTACAGCTGCGATTTGGGAGACTGCATTCCAAACACAGATTTTCTTGGGTGTGTTCTTAAAGACTTGAGCTCTGGGTCACTTTGCTTAAACATCTCGTTCTAGGCAATCATAGACGACAGTTCATTTCCGAACACTTTATAGCCTGGAAGTTGAGTAGAAACTTCTATTTATTGTGTAGCATGTCGGAGAGAGCTTTTGATGGATGTTTTGGAGGCGACTATAGTAAGTTACAGCTCAAGAAGGTAGGGCAAGGGAAAGGAAGACCGGGGAGGAAGAAGCAGATGGAAAGTTAGAGAGAAGGGGAACCTCCTTCATTTACCAGTGTTCTGTCTGCTTCCTCCTCTCCGGCCCTCCTTTCCCTTGCCCTACCTTCTTGAGTTGCAATGGTCTATAGCTTTGTTGGGACATTAAACCGACCAAACAATTCTGGTGTGTTTAGGATCAGGGGGGGTCTGTCATGCGTGGGGCTGTTTTGTAGGCAGCTTGACAAATTCGTTTTCAACATTTCACTTTCGCGGGGTGACCACGAAACTTTTGTTCTATCTTACGATGGACTGCAAAAAACGCTGTGACCCGTCAAAGCCATTTTAATGCTACCCGAGTGTTGTGCAACCTTTGAGAACAGCACAGGCACGTGTGGGCTGCATAGCCACGTGGTTTGTTCATAGCACTGAGATGGCTCAACATTTGCTGCAGTCCATTCGAAGGTGAAACAAAGTATAAAGGTGGCCAAAATAATCCAATAAAAAGTTTGATTGTCCATCCTGCAAGGCGTGGGACCTTTTTAGAATATTGAGCACGTGTGGGTTGTCGTCTCCGAACTGCAAATGAAGGGCAGCCCAACATGCCGTTGCCCGTCGGAACAGATTGGCATTGTGGTTTTTTTATCGGTTCTCTTTGTTTTGTATGCCCCATACTACATAGACGAAATACGCACGAAGATAGTTGCCGAATATATTGGTCGTGCGGGACGGTGCCCTCCGAAAATGGTGGCAGTGGGAGGCAAGGCTGGGGGAGAGAGGTTACTGGAAAGAAGGTCCTTGTGTTGCAAGGCAGCCAAAATCTCGCCCCCACGTTCACGCAGTTGCCTCGAGCCTGAACCTGCGGTTTGCTGCGATGGCGGAGCGCAACCGGCAGCTTGCCTCGCAGCAAGCCGCCACGGAGCAGCAGCTGCAGTCTCCGCTGCAGCAGCAGCAACAGCACCACCACCAGCTGCAGCAACATCAGCACTCGCAGCAGTCTCAGCAGCAGGCACCCCAGTTCCGCCTGCCCCTCTTCAACACCATCACCACCACCACCATCATCACCCACCGCACTACTCGGAAGAGAACGGTGCGGAAGACGACGACGACGATGACGCGGCGGCGGCCACGACGGCAGACCGCCTGCAGCCGGCGGACGAGGATGGGAGCGGGGACGTTGGGGACGGGGCCACGCTGGTGGAGGAGATCCCGGCCAAGGAGCCCCCCAGAGCTCGGCGTTGCCGCGCAAGAGTGCCCTCAAGAAGCAGCAGCAGGCAAACGGGGTGGGCCCCCCTCACGCGACACAGCAGCAGCTCTCGGCGGCCAGGCACGGGTGAGTGAAACCTCTCTGGGTCGTGTCCGTCGGTTTCTTGGCCCCCATTCGGAATTTTTGGGACGTCTTCCGCGTGACTTTGGTGCTGCGCACGCTTGAACTTCCTTTCACTTTGTGACGGACCACAGTTGGTGCTACGAACCATCTTAGCCAAGCCAGCGCTGTGTACGTATCGTGTGGCTGCGTTTCCCAAAGAGAATATGGAGACATTAAAGGGGCGGTGCAACGGTTTTATGATTAAAAGAATTTGCATCTTGTCATTTTTACGTTGTTTATCATGTCCCGGAGGATAGAAAAACACCTCCTTCATCAAAAATGTCATGATTCCGCTGCATAATCGCAAAGCAAAAGTCGAGCTTTTTCCCCCACCTGCAACCCCAAGTGGCAGCCGAAGGAACTACGGCGAAAAGATTACGTGACCTCGCTCGGCTCTAAGCTGCAGCATAACGGCCGCTAATGTCAGCAAAGGGAGGGAGAGGAAGCGTCCTCCGAGATAGCACACGGGAAGCTACACGGCACTCCGAATGACGTCACTGGGAATGCGACCAGGTGTGACCCTGAAGACTGGGAGTGAGTTGAGGGGTGCCCGAAATGCCAATATTTATCTTTTTTTTACGCAACAACTAGGACACGCAGGCGAAATCCGTTTTCTGTTCTTTACTTCAAAAGTGTCAGAGGGCAACTTCCACAAATTTTTGACCGAAGTCTGGAAATCGTTGCACCCCCCTTTAATGAGCCCATTTACCCAGTCCATTCCTGAACCACGGGGGCTATTCAAGGTTGGCCGGGACTTCTGTTCGTGACAAGTTGCTAAAGAAACGTAGCACTGCTAAAATTTGCGGAGAGCATTAACGTAATCCTTGTAGAATACTTAGCGCTTGGAACGACGCACTTCATGTATGCGGAGCAGTTCCAGCTATCGTGGCGGCAAGCAGTGTATCTGCAAATGTGGAGCAGCGCTACATGCTCAAATTTCTGCCGAAGGAAAAAGTTAAACCAACTGAAATTTTGAGAAGATTGCAAGAACTGTATGCGGAACAAACACTGCCACGGACAAGAGTATATGAATAATGTCAACAGTTTGGCAAAGGACCACAGGAGGTGACAGATGAAGTGCATGGACTAATTAGTCGGACTGCAGTCGCGCAGACCAGTCTTTTGTACTTCAGAGGAACAGGGGAGTTGCCAAAAGAATGGCAACAGTACGTGGGTGCACGCGGGGAATTCTACAAAACATTGACATAGTTCCTTGCTTGTTAGACTTTTAGTTTTTTTTTGTAGGAATAAATATTCCAGTCAATCTTGACCGACCCTTGTGGCTGTCCACAGTCCGTTCTGCTAATTTCTACATTGACTGAGCGGGAAAATTTTGTCGGTGCGTTGGGGTGTTCATTAGACCTTTTGCTAAAATTTCTGAGTACCATATAGGATGCTGGGAAAACGTGTCACTTGTGTCACTTGTTTTAGATTTTTGCTTTCGAGCTGTTACTGCTGCAGATGCCAGTATGTGCACCGCGTGTACCTTTGTTGCCGGCTTCGTCTTCGATGCTCCGGTAATTGACAAAAGAGGTCTATTAACGGGCTCTATATCAGCAAGGCACGAAAATACTGTGCCGTCCTTAGCATTTCAAACAATAAAGAAAGTACTGGCGTCGCAGTCGTTGATAGCCCACTCAAATGAAAACAGTTGTTTCGAATGAAGCAAGAAAGGCGTAGCAAACTGCTAGGCAATTGTGTTGCACGTGAAACATGTGGCATTACACTTTCCGCGTTCTCCATCGGTGAGTTTAGCGACTGGCTTAACGCTTGGCATGTGCACTCAGAGCAGTATCTGGAATGAAGATACCGGCGCTAACCCAAGTCTGACATGCGCGACGGGGTGCCAAGTTGCTATCTGCCGGACGCAGGGCGGATGCCCCCAGGGGCTTTCCCACCAAACGGCACCTCAGCTCGCTGCGATGTGTTGCGACACGCTGAAAAGACACTCGCTTAATAATCTAAATTATCTGGGTTCGATTCCCCTGGCGCAAACGCTTCTTTTACTGCGATGGCCTCTTGACCCCCCTCTCTTCAAGACCAATCGGTGTGGAGTTTCGGGGTCATGCTTTTATCCAGGCTTCACCTGCAGGAAAATTGGAAAGCGGCACGGACGATACAAATGCAGACTACGTGTGCCTCTCTCTCTCCCGGGTGCCCTGACTCTCCCCCTTCCTGCAGGCTGCGTCCCACGCGTGGCCAGGGAGGCCTGGGCAGCCCCCAGTGCCCCCTGCCCCTCCCCCGCCCTGCGGCTGACGGACTGCGACAAGGAAAACAGCCGGCCGGGCGACTCCGACTCGGACTCGGACGACGACGGTCCCATCAACTGGAGGGACTACTACGGTGATGACGAGCAGGGTGAGGCACCCTCCCCTCCCTTGGCTCCTTCCTAAAGCAGACGGCTTTGTACGAGAACCCCGCACGGACCTTGCTCGCTGGCATTGGTGTCGGTCACGCCGTGACAAGGTGTCGGTAAAGGAGTGCAGCTGTTGGTTTTACGTTGTAGCACGCACGACCTACGGCGTAGCGTTGTGCGGTGTGGATGAGGGGAAGTGGTCCCCCAACTCTCGCCTCTCTTCCTCCCGGTTTACTGCGTAGTAAAGTAGGAGCGGTGTATTAGTGGGATAACCTAGCAAGCACAAAGGCAGTTCACGGTCGTATTGTACGTGCAGCAGCATTTCAGGGAAAATGATGGAGCGTGCCAAAGAAGAGGTGCATGGAAGAAGAGACGGTCGTTGTGCATTCACAATTTCTTTGCCACATGTTGCACGTCATTCCGATAGAAAGTGTTGCTCGTTAAAAACCTAATGAAGCGCTATTGTGCCATTATTGCATTCGACAAAACGTCCCAGCCAGGCAATTTCTTCTTTTTTTATTTTTTTTTTACCATCGAAAGTAGCTTGTACTTGACGAAAAATCGGCAAAGTCACACCGAACTTCACCCGTCTCGTAGGGTCTTCTTGTTCGGCTGAAATTTTGTAATATAACAGCCTGGTGAAAACGCCTCCGTCGCATAAACTATTCGGGCCGGTCTACGGCCCGCACTGGCATCTAGGAAATGTCGAGAACACACGCTGGCACATAGGGTGGCAGAGTGTGCAGGAGGCGAGGGATAAGTGAACGATTGGCTTAGGACGAAATACGGAGGCACGAAATAGTGGGGTGAAAGCCAAAGCGTGCGACTGCAATAGACGTTGGCTTGGCATTCCGCTTTTGCCGAAGCACCGACTTTGTTAGTGTTTTCTTCACATGGACACACGCTGGATGTTTTTCTGTAAGAGCTAGCTTTTGAAATTGCATAAATTTAGTTGGTGCTCTGTTGCGACCCTACGCACGAGCCACACGGGGGTGCTTTCTGCGTAAGATAGATTTGTGACCCGGCGAACAAAAGACAACTGGTTCACAATTGGTTTCCTTCTTTGGGATTGCAGGTCGCCTGGCGGCCAAGATCGCCCGCAAGGACTCCCTAGCCCTGAAGCTTGCCCAGCGTCCGGACCGGCAGGAGCTCATTGACAAGAATATCCTGCTCATGCAGTCGGACAGGGAGCGTCAGGAGTCACGGGAAGCCGTCGGAAACAAATTAACAAGGTACGCGTCGTCTCCGCTGCCGCTTCTGACACGAGTGTCGTCGCCTCTTAGCCTGTCGAGGTTTCCGAAATGGTCTACGGGAAAACGAAATGTGTCAAAAAAGTCACAGTGACTCTACTGTAATACCCTGAGAGGTGGCCCACCTAAAATTGAAAGCAGATCGGGCAAAAATGGGGAATAAGCTAACCTTCGGTGTGCAATGAAAAAAGTCGCAGGGAGGTGCTATGAACCGGAGACTGCTGTCCTTCCCAGACAGCAGTGTTCGCTTATCTTCCGCCGTGGTTAAGTAACACCATTTCTGCCGAGGTGATCATTGGCCAGGGCCCTGCAGTTACTAGAAGTGGGCTATCTTTTGGTGTTTTTGGGAAAATGGCAAATGAGACCAAAAATAAAGGTGGGTTATCTTTTTGGGGTGGGGCATCTCTCTCTATTACGGTAGTTTGTATAGTGGCAGCTTTTATTGGCACAATAACGATGCACGCTTTGCCGCACCGCTTTCGACGCAAGTGGTTGGAAAGGAAACTGTGCCATGAGAGCGTAGTGTGCCAAAGACCATCAAATGTGCTCGTACAAGATTCGGGTGTCGCATGCTTTTCTCAGCTCCCGACACGCTTCCTAAGCTTTTTCGTGCACAAAGTTTGCGGGGAACTTCATCTCCGAACTACTTCTCAGAGTTCAATGATCTACACCCATGTTTGCGCAACTTTCCCAACTTAATCGGCGCGATCCAATAAGTGGGGTGATCGGCCCTATCGTAAAGTAGCAGCTAGGTACTCTTAGATGCCGTATTTACTCGCATAATGAACACATCTGTTTTCCCGAAAAATTGACACATTTGGGGTACATCACACTGGGCAAAATTTTTGCATTTGCACGCTTTGCGCAAATGTAATTTTAGGTGCCAATATGACACGGCAGGGTACCGCGGCACGTCTCCACTAACAGAGGCACACCCACGGCTGGTCGTGGGCGTGCCACAGTAACCATGCTCTATAAATTGCGAGCCTTTATTAGGGCACTTTCGGCGTGCCTCTTGCCGAAGGAAAAGCGCCCTACGAAGCTCACTCGGCACGGAGAGTGACTCAACCGTTCTTGGGCCTAACCACTTCCACGATTTCACTGTCGGAAAGTGAACCACGGACGATGGCGTGTTCGTTGACATCGGTGCATCCGATGGGCCATGTCCCGGGACTGGGCAATTCCTCGACTCCAGCTTCGTTAGGTGTGCGCGCTGCCCGGTGTCACGGTTGATCAATTCCGCAACTACTCACTTGCAGCCATTACGAGAGCTGCTTGGCTTGGCGTGGCCTGGCCGCTTAGCGACAAATGAAAATTGGCTTGGTGGCTTGCTAAGTTGGACGCAGTTCAAGGCTCCCGAAGCTAATAATTTGGAAATGCGTACATTATGGAAGAAGAGAGGGAAAAAGAAAAAACTTAAAATATTGATGTTTGTTTTGAGGGTGCGTTTATCGAGAGTGTGTTCATTATGAGAGTGTGTTCATTATGTGAGTAAATACGGTGTTTTGTTGGCAAGGCGATTTCGAGGACAAAATGGCGATTGTCGTATCTGCTTCTGGCGTCATACAAAAGTACCTTCATATATTGTTTGGCATTCTAGCAGCTAGGACGTCCATGCAGTGTTGCATACTCGGGAACAATGTTTTATGGCATTGAAGCCAAAGCTGTGTGGAGAACAACCGAGGGAGAGGAGGAGATGAGAGTGCTGAGCTCTGATTGGAAGGATTAGTGGGGAGACGTAAAGGCAGCTGCCTTCGTCTACCCACTGTCTTTCCAATCAGAGCGAACCAAAGCATCATCTGCTCCTTGCACAGGGTCTGGCATTCGAATGCCCCCAGTTTCCCTTTGTATGGGTACCCGTGCACTGGCGCACCTCGAGCATCAGTCAAAGCTGTGCACATGCCGTTGTTTTGGAAGTACCGGTGAAAGTTGTCTCCGAGCACGGTTCCTCCTTGATCTCTTCCAACGAGGTGTGAGACGTGTGTGCCCTTTTTCTCGTTCCCGTCTGCAGGAGGCTAAGTTTGCGTCCGACGGTGGAGGAACTGGAGCAGAGGAATATCCTGAAACGTAGGTGTCAATGGATCTTGCCTTTTTTCGCACAGGTAGCATTTATGGGGCCAGCTCTTGCCGCTTTCGTTGCATGTTGCCTCGATGGCGACGTCGTCATGTGAACACCGTGGTCGTGTTGCGGTATTCACATGACGGTCGTTGTGTGGCACCGACGTCGCATGACACTGACATCATGTGACAGCGTGATGACTCTGCCATGTAGGGTGACGTCGTGACGTGACAATGTGACGTTGTAATGTGTCATTAAGTCATGGTGTCATGTGTTTGCATGACCTAACACAGTGATGCGATTGCTGCACGATTTGTGCCGAGGGGTTTACCCTGCTACATTCTGCTAGATTTTACCAACGCGAGGAATTTGCACCAACATTGCGCCAAAACTTCATTTCACTTTAATAATACTGAAATTAAATAGCTCGGGCCTCCCTACCTGGCCGGATCATTACGATATGCTTGTGCAAGTGTTCAGAACTTACGATAATCGCCTCAAATAATGTACTACAGTGTAGACCGCATATAACGTATGTCACGGGAGTCGATAAAATCCGGACTATAAGCGGTACCGCACTATAACCAAAACATCAGTTTTTCAGGCCAAAATACATGCCATGAGACAACTTACCTTTGTAAAACAATTTATTTTATGTTAGATAGACTCTTGGGTCATCCAGGCCTTTCCATATGCTGTGTTCACCACAGGCAGACATTCTCGCTTCTTGAAGCAATGCGGTTGTTTGTATTTCCCGATGATAAACAAGCGCCGCTTGTCGGAGCCGTCCATGTTTGCACAAAACAAAACCGTGACACGTTCCTTTGAGACTTTGCGGCCGGAACAGGGTTCACCTCTCATTGCGAGAGTGCGATCGGGAAACAGCAGGCCCCGAAGCCGTGCGCATACCTCGGGTGTCTGGTTTCGCACCTTGCCACCTCCGCCCCTCCGCTGCCGCGCAGCTCCCGCAAGCCCCTCGCTACGCAAGGGGGAAAGGAGAGAGAACGACGCGATGCGCCTTGCAAGTGTTGCGCCATGCCAGCCATGCACCTTGCTCCTTGCCCCCTCCCTTCTCTCCCTCGCGGACGCGCACACACACACACAAAAAAAAAAAATCTTTACTTTTGTTTGTTGCTGACACGCGGTCCAAACAGACGACGTGGAGCAAGTTAGCAAACTGCAAGAAGCGAAACTATCCAGCTATCCAGCCCTCGTTTTGCGCGCGCGCACGGTGTAAGAAAGGAGGTTCGTGTTGGGTAACTCGAGCGAGGGGCGAAATCGACAGGGTGAAAGGCTTGTGGGTGGCTCGATGGGGCTTTCGAAGTTCAGCACGGGCGTGCGTGTGTCGGTCGCACCTCGCTACCTCGCTGCGTCGTAACTCGCTGCGTAGTCATTCGTCTTCGCCTCTCTCTTGCTTCTTCGAGCAACCTCCTTGCCCCCACAAATGCCGCTTTTTTTTTTTTTTTTTTTTAAGCGTTGTTTTAGAAATTGCATTATAACTGGTATTTCCCTTCGCGCGCCTGCATTTTAAGCGGTATGTAATTACATGGAGTTGTATGGGAGGCGAACCGGTGGTTGAAAAAAGCCGCGTTATACCCAATTCTGCACTGTAAGCGGTTACGTTGTAAGTGGTCTATGCTGTATTTGATTTGATTTCACATCAAATGCAAACAGTGCTCGGAAGTTTTGCAAAAATTTATGTTTGTGGTCTGTTCTTGTGGGCTAAAAATTAGTTTCATTGAGTGCGCTTCTCGCTGCACACTGGTCTACTGCAGTGAAGCGAGAACCGCAATGTAGTCATAGCGATTTTGCGTCTCTTGCTTCGCCGCAGAGCACCCGCATGCTAAGGGGAAAGCACTCCTCCAGAGTGAGATGTGGCATAATTTCTGAATAAAGCTTCAGCTGCGATATCCTGGCGGCATCTTTTTCAGATTTAGGATTTAGCGAGGTTACTTCGGTACTGCTAGAAGATTTATGTTGACTCCCCTGTAGGTTTATTTTTCATGCTTTGTTTTTTTATTTGAATTAAGTGTTGCAGTTTTATTACAACCTCTAGAACTTGAAGGAAACATAAAATAAGGTGCTTAAAATTATTGTATTCCAACATTATTTCAGGTGCTTAAAATTATTGTATTCTAATAATATTTTAGTGGGATTCTCTACCTAAAATAACCATTTACTGCAGTTTGTGCTGTCCTTTATCAGTTCTTATCTTGTTACAGTGTCTGGTGCTTCTACACACAATAAAACAGCTAGCTGTGTGTTTAATATAATTGCTCGTGCTGTACCATCGATGCTAACAAAAGGTTACACATAACTGAGAAGGCAAAGTATACATTGTCTTTTAGTTGGAGACATCGCCTTTTAGTTGCACAGGCCAACACGTGAATCTTAATATAATATTTGCAGTGGTATAAACGAAGATGGTGTGTGCGCTTATGTCCCAAAAGCTCTTTTTGCTGCTCCAAGATGAACTTTTGACTCCTCCAAGGGCTGAAACACATCAATGCTAACGCCAGGATGTCGCAGAAGCTCTATAAATGCCATGCATTTTGAGTGCCTTCAGGATATACCTAAGTGACTGCCCGATTTTTCTTTATGTTCTTTTGCTTCTGGAGTATGCTGACTGTTTGTTTCTCTCTCTCTGTCCTGCAGTTCAGACCGCTGAAGAGCTCAAGAAGGAAAAAGAGCAAAAGAAAAAAGTGTTGATACGAAAGGTGGGTCCTCGTAATCCAATCCC
The DNA here is from genome assembly GCA_037355805.1 of Ixodes ricinus. NCBI lineage: Eukaryota > Metazoa > Arthropoda > Arachnida > Ixodida > Ixodidae > Ixodes > Ixodes ricinus. Next base: position 34,987 of record JAZHYW010005308.1, on the reverse strand, counting down.
ATGTTTTTCCCCGTGCTTTTCCTGTTCCTATGTCGAGCCTCCTTTCAAACGGTGCCGTCTTCTCTGGAACGCCACGATTGTACAGATTGGCCGTCTTTGTGTTTTCGAGAAGTTGAAGCTGGTTCACACATTTACATTGCGGTGTGGCCGACCGCATTGCAACTCCTTGTAATCGCACGTATGTTGCCGTTATACTTTCATTGTGTGCTCGAAATAATTTCGACAATATCATAAGAGACCATTTCTCGTAGACGGCGCACAGATTCGATCTCGCAAGTACCGCGAAACCTTCAGTCTAGTCACACGCAGATTAGGAGAGTTCCAGAGCTCCCCGATAGAGGGCCCCAGTGTGTCAAGGTGTTCTTCCATCGTAGGCGGTTACAAGCGGCTGCGACGCAGCCAATTACACTCGAACGCAAAATCGTGAAACCGGCCTCTTCGACACGCAGGACGCGTTCACAAGCAGTGCAGCTACCGTTTGAACAGCTACGGCCTTTCGGTCTCTCGACGTTCAAATAGGGGTACGGGACGGAGCCGCCTCTCGGTTTTTCCCGGTGCGGTGCGGCCGGACAGAGCTTTACGCTTGCCACGTGCGTGACGGAGCGTGGTGGTTCTGTCCCCCGCCTTACAGCTGAGCTTCAGGCCCACCATCGAAGAGCTGAAGGAGAGGAAGATCATTCGCTTCAATGACTACGTGGAGGTGACTCAGGCGCAAGACTACGACCGCAGGGCAGATAAACCCTGGACTAGGCTCACGCCCAAAGACAAGGTATGCACATGTGTGGGTGCTTGCCGACGAACGGACGGGAGGAAATAGCCCCTGAGGGGGGCACTCTTGCGTAGCTTAATTTTAATCTGGAGTGGCGTCTCGGGACTGCCCCGCCCTTAAAGACCGACGACCAGTTCGCGCTTCCCACTTTTCGCCCGCTTCCTCCTCTCCCTCCTACCCTTTCCACCCACGCCCGCCCCTCTTGGTCCCTTCTTTCGATCCTTCGCTTCCCTCGCCCGAAGGCGTGGAGGAGGAGGGTCTTCTGCCTTGCAGAATCTCGAGTCTGGTCGTCGGCCTTTAAGGGGATGCTGAACTGAAATTTGGAGCTCACTAAACAAGGCTGGAGCGATAGGCGGGACGCTTCGAAACCCAAAAACATCACTCGTACAGCGATATCTCTATTGATTGACCATACTTTTGGAAAGGAAGCACACGATTGGACATGACTGACGGGGATGTGACGTCACGATTCTCATTCCCTCTCCTCTTCGCTTCGTCCCGTCGAGCTGGTGAACAGAAGCAAGCAGTAGAGAAGCGAGGCCGCTTTCCCTCATTCTCAACTGTTCCAGAAGGATTGTGACGTAGCAATCCTCGCTTGATGGTGCCCTTCTTTTCCAAAAGTACGGCCATCCATTTGAGATATCGATGTGCGAGTGATGTTTTGGAGTTTTTAGCGTCCGTTCAACGCTTCTGCAACCTTATATGGGGAAATCTAAATTTTGGTTTGGCATCAGTTTAGGGAATCATTAGAGCCAAAAAATCCCTAAAAACATGTTTTTTGAAAAATATTAATGTTAAACACTACAGGTTCTTTTTTTTTTTTTTGATCTGCCAAGTTATTTTATTTTGAAGAATAATATTTTAGCTGTAATATCACTAAGTAGCACAGAGGCTGATGCTAGAACAACACTTTCTCAAAACAACAAATTTTGGACTCCTTACAAATTTTCACGGGGATATCTTGGCATCCAGGGCAGACAGAAATGTAACTTTTTTTAGCAACATGTAGCTCAATGTGCAATGCACACAATGTTGGAAGCAGATTTTTCAGTATAGGTGTTGGAACATTTTTAACTGGACTATTGTTTTATTGCTTGGTAGCCATACATTGAGCACTGAACTTCAATGTTTTGTTAAGTCAGTAATAATGGTTCAATCTAAAAAGTGCTTTCCAACAATGTATTCTTTATAATTTATAGTACAGTCGCGATTTTCCTGCCAATTTCGGAGCCAAAAGTGGCCCCAAAATTGTCCGAATAATCGATTTGAGCCAAAGTATCAAATTTTTGCGCATATTCTGCTGCGTACTAGCCACTTTCCACTTCCTTGATGTCAGTTTTAAGTTCTAGTGCAACATATTGTTCACTTTTCAATTGTTTGTTGATCTGTTTGATCACGGTGCTGTGCTTTGTTGGTGCATTCATTGGCACAAACAGCGAAGTTGAAGTTGGCGCCATTTGGCACTGTTTGGAGACAACGTTTAGTCCTACGAAGCTTGCATCAATACTAAGCCTATCAGCCAAAAATTTTCGCACTCAAAGACCCCAAGAACGGCAGACAGCTGCTCTTCTTGTGACCGCACTCGAAAAACACAGACCATGAGAAGAACTGGAAGAACCATAAGAATGGGTAGACGGCGGCCATGTTGGCTATAGCGGAACCGGGAAACCCGACTATTGCCTCAACCCAGCTTGTTTTTTCTGTAGGACGTGGTATCGAGGCTACAGGGCAAAATCAGAACAACCAAAATGGCGGCGACTAAGCTCGCAGCGCTATTGCGGCAGCTGTTTTGTGGCTGTAAACTGAGGAAATCACGCAAATTATTTCCGAAATATCGAGCAATAAGCTTTCATCCGAAATTTCGGTCAATGTTATACAGTAACTCTATGGGGTAAGTGATGGTTCAGCGAAAATGCCTGAATTGTCGGCGTCCGAACAATCTGTCGGCGACTGCATCTGACCGTATGTTGAAACATTCTTCTTTAAAAATGTTTCTTCACTGTTGTTTTTGCAAACAGTCTGGTTAATTCTAATTATCCTAAGAACTAACTTGCTAAAAAAAATAAGATATTTGAAATCAACACACAGGTTTGAACAAGCCTGTGCTGCTTCATTGGGCTTCGCCAAAATATAGGGAAGAAAGCTCCAAGACCACTGTTCTCTCCATCCATCATAGGCAGTATTTTTTTACAAGGTCTCTAGGCTTCTGCATTGCTTTACTGCATCCATTCTGTTCCAAGTTTGTAATTGCTGTCATGCTTCCTTATCCAAACCGCCGGCAGTACAAGGGTACTTTTGAAAGCACCACTGCTGAGGCTGCTGTCGCCTAACTCGAACCATTTTCTATTTGTGTTGAGAGGCGAGCACAGTCTCACTCACTGTGCCCAACTTTTATGCTCTCTGTTCCGCTGTTCAGGCGGCCATCAGGAAGGAACTGAACGAGTTCAAAAGCATGGAGATGCGGGTCCACGAAGACAGCAGGCACCTCACTAGGTGAGCCGCATTCCCCTTCTCAGCGGTGCTCTGAGCAGCCCGCACTGCTTCGTGACACTGCTGTAGTGCAATGAAATTTGTTTCGTGGTGTTTACCGATCTCTTGCTAACTGCTTCTTGATGTTGCTGCGCTGCAGTGGAGACATCATGTTGCACTCGCTCTGCCACGTGACATTACTGCGCTGCAGTGAAGTCATCTTATTGTGCTTTCTCTCCCATTGATCTCTATGACAATTGCTGGATCGCGCATCCCCACTCCTCAAGTGCGGCCACCGGACGGCCATCTTGCATGTCGGAAAATTGCGTTTTTGGAGCGTTGCGGAGGCTGGCGGCAGCGTTCTGAAGACACGTTTTCTACTCGTTCGTTATCATTCGCCGAAGAAAGTCTTTAAAACCCTGTGTTAGCCGTGAGACTTGCCTTTGAGAACACGTGGAAATTTTTACGGAAGCGCAGTTTTGCAGGAAAAGGCACAACTCTTAGAAAGCAAGTTTCGCCGGTCTCGCGGCGTGATCAAAGCTTCCTTGGCACGCTGAAGCGCTGCGTCTCTGTGTCTTCGCATGCTTGGATACCGATCAAGAATCGGCGCCACGGCAAAGTTTTGAAGGTGTGTTGCGTGTAGATGTCTCGTATATCTGCCACAGAGTTCTGGATCGTCCAGCTGTTCCAGCGAGTTGCTATTAATAAAGGGGGAAAACGATCTGTATGGTTGCTCTTATGCTCTATTAACCATGGCTATGTTTTAAATCTACTCTAATGGATGACATTGCAGCACAAAGAGCAACGCTATGGAGCAAGGAGGGTTTTCAAAGGCAAAACTACAAGACGGCAACAATGAAAATTTTTGAAGCACGGCCCATACAGTCGTGTGCAATCTGTTGACCAATCACAATTAAGCGAGCCACGATCAAACGTCAAATGCAATGAAGTAGGTTGATAATGAGCCAGCACTGATCAGTGATGAGGAGCTGTTGTGCACGGTATTCTGTAAACTGTCTAGCGACGACAAAAAGACATACCTTCCCCCTCTTCTGTTGCCAACGGACGCTGGATCAAGTTGTTTCTGGACAGCAAGTGCCGCAATATACAAATGCAGTCGTCACAATAAAGTAAAATGCTTCTCCAGAGGCACATGCAGCTTTACGAACATTGCACTCGCAAAACATATCCACACGGTGTCAATTCTTGATCGGTATCCAAGAGTGTGAAGGCACAGAGATGTAGCGCTTCGGCGTGACAAGGAAGCTTGATCACGCCGCGAGACAGGCGAGACTTGCATACGACGAGTTGTGCCTTTTAGGGGCGAAGCTCCTTAGGGGCTAGCCATGTCCGTGTGTCCGTCCGCCGTAGGCCGGCGTCGGGTGCTCGTGCTTCTGCTCGTGAGATCACGTGCTCACGGGCACGTGAGCCCATGCTCACATGCTCGTGTAAGGCAAAAAAAAAATGAATAAAAAAATTACGAGCTCCTGAGCTCACGTGCTCGTGTAGGTCAAGAAAGAAAAGAAGAAAAGAATCAAAGATGAAAAAAATGATGAGAAAAAATGTTGAAATCTGTTTGCGCAGCGACAGGACGAGTAGGGGCTTTGAGATGTGGTAGTAACTCAAGACCTGGGGTTTCTGTCATGGATGAAACGTTGCATGTAGCCAGAGTGTCGAACCGGAACCGAACCGAACCGAAAACCGGAGCAGAACCGTTATTTTTAGCCGAACCGGAACTGAACCGAACCGAAATCTTCGCCGCCATCTTGGAACTGAACCGGAGCTGAACCGAAAAAAAATATAACGGTAACCGGTTCAAAACGGTTCACGGTATTTTTTTATTACAAAATGAGTGTTTGAGAAGTAAAAATTGGCAGCTGGCATTTCTATGTAGGATCAAATTGTCATAAATCGAATTGCAATGTATAAGAAATTGTGGGTTTTCGTGGCGCTTTTGTATTGACACTACGATTAATCGTGTCAGTGGTCACATGACGTCATGGTGTCAAGACATGCTGTCAAGTAATGCCACGTCACGTGACCCCGTGGCGTAGTCGCATTACTCACCGCGTCAAGTCGACTTAAATTCAGAACGTCAATTTCCCCTCTCTTCTCCAACGTTTCGTCTGCTTCTTCCTCCCCGGCCTTCTTTTCCCTCGCCCTACCTTCTTGAGTTGCAACGGAATATAGATGTATTAGCGTTGTTGACACCGTGATGTCACATGCCACCACTAAAGCCCATTTATACAGAAAAGTAGCGACATCCTTTGAAGAATGCCGCCTGCTATCTTGGGCCAAACCAGGCGGCGCTACCGTCGACGCGAGGGTGTAAAAAAGCAAAACATAAAGATAAAAGGTGTGAGCGTCAGAGGAGGAGGGAGAAGGAATGCCTATGCTGTCGGAGAGCAGTGCATACTATGAGCTCATGTCGCCAATCAAATAACACCGACTGTGCAACGTCACGGCTTTCATCGTCTTTCTTTGAGCCCATCCTTCGAGGCTGGTAGACCATGACAGTGCGCTTTTAGCCTGTGCGTATGTATTTGCGTGTCTTTCAGCCCTTGACTGCGCTCTGCCGTATGTTATCTTGGTCCAAACCAGGCGGCGCTAGAGTCGACGCGCGGGTGTAAAAAAGCAAAACATAAAGATAAAAGGTGTGCGCGTCAAAGGAAGAGGGAGAAGATGTCGCTACCTTTTTTATTCAGGGGCATTAGCCATCACGAATTTTCACCGCGAGTCGTGCGACACCGTGACGTACTCGGTTGTCATGAGCCTGAGCCGAGTGCTCGGGTTCTTGACAATCAGCATCGCCAAACATTCGTGTTGGCTCGTGTTCAATCAAAGATGAGAATAGCCGAACTCTAATAAAGCCTAAATCTCAACCCATGTTTTATTCTTTGCCAACCCCAGCGCATGACTATGATGAACACTGGCGGTATACAATTAGCGTCAGATCACATTGCCGCCTGTTCTAATAGCGAGTTGAGGAGGGGAAAGCTGTTTCTTTCTTTATTTTTTCTGCGTCTGCCATTGAGCAGAGATGAAAACTAATGGGTGTTTTTGCAAGCTATCAACCTCAGGGATTACCTCTTAGTGGTATTTACTGAAAGTGCAAAAACTGTTGCATGAACTATTTTACATGTACACATCATTGAGGCACTCAAACATGTTTTCGTTGTTGCTGAACTGTCTGAGAAAGTTGTCACGAGAATAGAAGCATTGAAAAGACTAAATATGGCTTATTAATCTGACGATAAATAGAACTACAAGTGTGTATGGCAGGGATACCTGAAAAGAAAGATTCTAGTGGCCTTGGAGGGACAGCCGAAAGTCGGCAGCCGCTCAAATTCTCGCAGTTTTGTTTAAACTTCACAGTTTTTGGATGAAAAATAAAAGAAATGAACAATTACTGCTAACGAATAACAGAAATATAATTGTCGAATTGGCGCCCCCCAACAAAGGAGGGAGTCCCTCAGAAATAAAAAGTATTCTCTGAAAGAGCATCGTCAAATGAAAAAAAAAAAAGGGGGGGGGGGGAGGGTTAAAAACCTACCGTGTTGTAAAGGTTTCTCTGCTCCGCATCTTCGGCACAGAGCAGACAGTGTGATCCTGCAAAACCACTTCGTTTGCGAAATCACTCCTGCCAGAAAGTGCGTTTTCGGGTGCCAGACGCTCGCGCCGTTCCTCACGACGCTGCACCAAGCAAGAATAATTTTTGTTTTTGAATACATGGGTTGCACTGAGCGCGAACCTTCTGCAGCGTGCATTTTGCACCTCGGGATTTGATTTTCTCAGCAAAAAGAAATCTCTGACCACTAGTGCGATGATGTCACGTGCAAACCATGTTAAACAGTTCAGTTTTCTGTTCAAATGTGATGTTCTCAACACAATACTTCGTTTCACTTTAAGTGAAAGCGTATCAGAAATTAAAAAAGCGAGCTCCGGGCTTTCAGCGTCCACGCACGCGCGCTCTTGCAGTGCAAGTGGTCGGGACCAAAGGCTCGTGCTTGTGGCATAGTAAAGTGGAGATTTGGGCCAGTCGGTTCATTGCAAACAAAAAGCGCCGAAAAAATACAGAGACACAGACGAAAGGAAACAGGACAAGGCGCACTCTCAACTGCAGTTTATTGAAACTTCACACGTTATATAGCCACAAAAACCCTGTTTACCCTATCTGCTCAGCCCGCGCTTCAAAAATGCAAACTCATTCGTAGATAAAGATAGGGACGTGTCACTTATACATTTCTTCTCCCTAATCCTAATTTCATATGCCTCGTGTAATTCTCGCGACACTTTATCTTTGTACCTAGCCAAAATCTTAGTGTTTGTTTGTAGCATAGGCTGCATCTGGACTTGAAGGGGCCATGCAAAGCGTTTCTGGCCATTTTTTTTAAATTTGCATTGCTTTCGCTCGAATTAGTGGCTGAGACTCTAGCAACACATTAAACATAAAATAAACAAGAAATCTGGCGTATTTTGAACATAGCTGAAAGAGGTTCAGAATTTTGAGCGCATTTTCTTTTGTTGATGACGTTATTGGTCTGAGCCAATAGAGAACCTAAACGACAAGAGCGTGAAACAACCATGCGCGATCTTCCTAAGTGTTGGAAATTAACATCCAGTTATGAAGATGTGAGCGCCCGGCAATTTACGGGTGTTCCAAGCAAATGTATAAATGAGAGTCACGTGCTTGAAAGGATCAGAAGGGGTACCTAGGGGTACCTTGCGCCTATTTAGCCAGTTCTACCTCTAGAATTCTATGTCATCATTATCCGACGTTCTAGACTAATGTCGTCACTGAACGCTCAAGTTTGACAATGATAGGCACGCCGTTCGAAGCAGCATTTGGTTTTCATCGTCCCTTTGCAATGCCCCTTTAAAGTGAAACAAAGTATAGCAAAAGGGGATGTCCAAATTCTAAAGTTGCGCACTATATATAGCAGTCTCGCAATGATATGCTGCAGCCTCATAAAATGTTAGAGCGCGCATGACTGATAAAGCACGAAGTTGTAAAATCAGGCCACAAAAAAAAAAATGCCCTTAAAACCAAATATCACTTTCCGAGACAGTATTCTGCGAAGTTTCGAGTTCGTGCAGTCCGATGTTCTAATGTGATTTAAATTAGAAATAAATTGTCTGTTCTTTGCGATATTTATGTTATTAGGAGCATCATTACATGCATCTCTACTAGAGAAATACTCACCATAACCAACCAAGTCCTGAACAGTACCGATTTGATGTTTTTTGTTTTGTTTTTTTATCAAGGGCGACTATTTGCACGTGGAGAGCAGCAGCTTCTTTTCTATCTACGGTGTGTCGTTTGCTTCACTCACTTTTTCTTCTTCAAGTGCCCTAGTCCGTTGACACACGCCGACGGGTTGCTGTCGACCTATTGAGCCCGACCTATTGAAACGTCGGGCCACTAAATGTTTAGGACTTGGTTTGTGAAGGTCTGTATTTCTCAACTTTTTGACCCAACCAGACGGAGTTCCGTCAAACGTGTTTACGTTTAGAACATGCATCCCTATATAGTTCTTTTTGCAGTAAGGCGTCGTGTATGGCATTATTTAGAAGAATATAATTTATTATCTTTCTCTCTCTCTCTCTGCACATTTCGTGCATTTGCCTTCAGATCTATAACGTGAGCACACAGTTCTTTTTGGCATACCCCGAGACCTGGTATTTCACACTGCCAAACAGCGAACAAATAAGCACGTTCCGCAGACACAACGGATGGCGTATTTTCGAGTATCGTCCTCCCGTGTCGGTCTGAAGCGGTTATGTGAACTTCATACAGTTAAATTTATTGATGACAATAACAAATATTTTCTTACTACCTGAAAACTTGACAACATAAATAAAGGGCCTATCACCATAAAGTTATTTTCCGACGATTTTTATCCTCGAGAGGCACGTGTATAAGTAATTTGGGAGAAACTTATGCACTTTTTTTTTTCATTTTGAAGCTGATTTAAATAACTTGTGTTCCTGACGCATATTCAACTTCTCAAACATATAGAAGTCTGTTGCTTCTTTTATTTGATGAACAACAATTTTCTGTGTCTGTGGGCTGGATGAAAACAAAGTACATACACAGTGGCGCGTGGCAGAACTATGACGATTGCGCACGCAGACCGTCAGAAAGTGACCAATTAAGTATCTGTAATGTCGAGTAGACTATAAAATACCACTTTGTTGTATTTAACAACAAATCACCAATTAGCAAGGGTGATGCTTATTTACAAATTGAATTGACCGGCATCTTGCCGAGAACAAACATCAAACGCCAAGCTATGTCGAAAAGGTGCACTTCAATGCGCTCTATTTTAGGCCAGATCCGAACTGAATACGAAGGTCACTCCTTTCTGCATGATTATTCGCCTGTATCACGGCGCTGAGTGTAAACAATATTGGTCAGGAAAGCAAGCGTTGTGCTTGCCGCTCAGAGTTTCTATAAAAGGTAGACTGAAAGGGTTTGTCCTAAAACTTTCCTGACATTTGGAAAATATTATTGCTTTAAGCTCAGTTGCATCGTCATCATATATATTGTGAAACATATTTTATAATCTAGATTTCAGAATATATATGGCGAGAACGTGCCCATTTCATGATTGTATGCACTAATTAATTTCTAAGTACAAGAGCACAGCAGGACTCGACTTTTAATATTACGACGCAAAGGTCTACTAATCACGCGCATTTTAGACGACCCACCAGACTGATAACCTTTAGATTCAGGTAAAATATGTGCGACTGAGCTAAAAAGAAATAGATGTTCAGTCATATATGTTAATCTAGCTTTTCATTTACTGTTTCATCGAAATTAAACAACGAGATTTATTTTTGGTACCTGAAAAAAAAAAGTGGATTCAACAAATGATAAAAAGCTATATAGTTACTCGTTTCACTCTTGAAAAAGTGCCTATTGCCAAAGGAACGCGGAAAATATATTTTCAGTTTAGCGGTTCAAACCGGTTCGAACCGGTTCAAACCGGTTCGAACCGTTATTTTTCGCTCCCGGAACTGAACCGGAGCTGAACCGAAATCCGTGAACCCGAACCGGAACCGAACCGATAAAAATTTCGGTTCGACACTCTGCATGTAGCCGCTCAAGGTCTATACAGGAGAGGGCGCTGCGGTCAAATGCCTATATATATCGCGTTAAACTTTGCATGCATTGGTTCAACGTTTATAGACGAGAGGGCGCTGCGGTCAAATGCTCGAATGCGTATATAACCACGTTCCATACCACATATTCTCTTTCTGACATGGATGAAAACGAACGAAAGGCTCGGCATGCTGCGGCTCAGCGTCTACGTAGACAAGCACCACTAGAGCTTCGCCCCAACCAACATCATTCACCACGTGGAGATGCGGTCAATTTTTTACTACGGCACTACGCTTCCGTAAATATTTCCACGTGTTGTCAACGGCAAGTCCCACAGTTTACACGGGGTATTAAAGGGACGGTGCAACGATTCTCAGACTTTGGCCAATTAACTGCGGAAATTAATCTTTGTCACCCTTGGAATGAACAACAGAAAACAGCATTTTCTTGCGAGCGCTAGTTTTTATGTAAAAAAATGTAATAAATCGAAAGTCAAAGTGCCTCTCAACTCTCCATGTCGCCTTTCGAGTGACGTACCATGGGGGATCACATGGTTTCCCCTTGGGTTCTCTTTTCAGAGACCCCAGCCGCTTCGTCCGCGATTATCGACTGTTAAAGGATTAGCATTGTCGAAGGTCGCGGCGAGTGATCGACACAAAAGACGGTTTGCCACAGGGTTGACGGCGAGTGTAGCAGCGAAGGGGGACAGGTTTTGTTGACTTCCACGTATCTCCCAGAGTACGTCACACATCAGTTCCATTAACCACCACACGCGGCTGCAGATCGGCAAATAATTTGTTTTCTTCTTTGCGATTACGCACCGGAATAGCAGTTTTTCGGGGCCATGTGACGCGTTTTTGGTCACTTGGGCTTGGATAAACAATATAAAAAGTACAAAATAGCCAATTCTTTCAACACTAAAATTGTTGCACTACCCCTTCAAAGAACTTCTTCGGCGAATGACGACGAACAAGTGAAAAACGTGTCTTCAGCATGCTGCCGCAGCCTTCGCAACGCTCCAGAAAAGTGATTATTTGACATGCAAGATGGTCGTTTGGTGACCACACTCACGCTGCAGCAACCAAGCGGGGATGCGCGATCCAGCGATTGTCATAGGGATCAATATTTCTCTGCCACGGGGCATTGCTGCGCTGCTGGGAAGTTGTCTCATGCCGCTGGGATGTTGTCGCATGACAGCTATGCAGAGGGGTGGGGCAGGCAACCTGTTTTGCTGTAGGAGTATGTTGTTAGCAGAGGTTCTCAACCTTTTTCATACCAGTACGGTACGAAGAGCAGAGGACGAAGGGCGATAACAATGAGCGCCCCGCGTTCCCTTGCCGCGGTGTGTTCGAAACTCCAACTCCAAACGGGTGTGTTATAACCAGGCTAGTCTGTATTGTTTTTTTGGATGATGCGACTCGTGGATTATACGATTTCGTGCGGTCCCGCAAAAGTCGTGTAATCAGGGTTCCAATGTAATCCAATCGGTGTTTGGCGAAACTTTGAACACACTAAACTAGGAAATCGTGTCTTTAGGAACGTGTGTGCGGGTAAAAAAACGGCGTAACCGAATGGGACATTTCTCAAGCCCTTGATCGTGAAGGTACGAGACACGACAGGACGGGAAATACGTACGAACTGAGATCGTATCAACGAGGTTCTACTGTACTTAAGTCGCAGTCACGTTGCTCATACATCGTACAAAAGACAGTGTGCAGGCACTATCTGAGGCATGTTTCTTCCTTGTCACATTCGTCATACTAAAACAGCATGCAGGCATGTTTGAAACATACACATGTATGAACCCAGCACACTTCAAACATGCTCGAGTCATGTCCACTGAGATAATTTAGTTGTCATGTCTGCAGCAAACACCGTGGCTTTTGAACGATGTACGGGCAGTGGGACTGCGGCTCGAGAAACTATGCACTCTGCTGACAGCATGTTTGGAATATTTTCCCAGGTTCCACAGGCCGTGAGGAACTCCTGCGATTAGCCGGAAGTCGAGCGCGGAATCGGGGGTGCCTATCTTTCTCCCTTTCGCTCCCTCTCCTCTTCGAAGGCAGTGGTAACGGTGGGCCCCGCAGAGACATGTTTTTGGGGAGCTCGCACCCCGGGCCGCCGGAACCCCGACGCAGGCGGCAGCCAACCTCGAGCAACGAGACGGCGCGCATCGCCCTGCAGTCGGCAACTCCGTTCCGGGACCCGATTCGACATTGCAAAGAGAACCTCGGAGGGCGAGAATCGCGCGGGCGCGCGACGCACTCTGCTCTCCGTGCCGTCTGCAGACGGCGTGGGTGTCCGCGTTGACCGGGCTGGACTCGGCAACTCTGGTTTACTGCACGCGCACCGTCGAAAGGCGGTAGTTCTCGCGTGCCACGACTTTGTCGTCATCGTCTGCTCGACGGCGAAGCTTTCGCAGCCCGTGCAACGAACTTCGTCGGGCTTCACGTTTTCCGACACAGTGCTTCGCCGGTGTGGACTTTCGTTGGCACACCGCTTGGTCGACCGAGAGCTTCGTCGGCACAGTGCTTCGCCGGCGGAGGCTTTCGTCGGCGTGCCCCTTCGCCGGCCGGGAGTTTCGTCAGCCGGCAATTTGTCGCACCCGGTTTAGTCTACCTGGGCAGCAATCCTTTGGACTGTCTTCTGTTGGTATCCGGACCCCTGTGGCAGGTTCGCCCCTCATCTCGAGCCAAGAAGTGGTGTGTCGTATGGGCCACCCGTATTATTTTCGTGCACATGCGCGTGTGTAACGTCTGTCCAGCTCCTGGCGCCTTTTACCGGCATTCCCTAATGTGTTGTGTTTTTCTTGTTTTTTTTTTTCCGCGCCGAACGCACCTGTGCAGTGCTCTTTTTGGAGCCCGTTGTCCGGAGTGCCAGTAGTTTCGCTCGATTTCGTAGCGTAAAGCGGTTTCTTTTAGCCCGAAATATTTTTAATAGTCTTTGTTGTCCTTGTTGTTTTTTTTTTCTGGACAATGTGTTTTACTTGTATGGTTGTTTCCGGTGTATTTATGTCTTTTTTACGAAGGAAATTAAGGAATTGAACTTTGGGAAAGCGATTTGATCGACGGTGCGGTTTGGGTACCACCGTCGTCGTGGCGGGTTCTCTTTGTTCTCCGTATTCTAGGCTGCGGTCGTCCCCAACGAGACGCCCCTTTTTAAAAGTTGTGTTGTGCCTAACGATAAATAGCTTTTTTCCGCTGTTGAATTGTTTGTTTGGTTTCCTCAGTAGCGCACGTCGTTCGTCGGTTAATTTGTGTTATGGCAGCTCTAGTTGCATTTTTCTAGTTCTCAAATTAGAAAAAACAAAAGTTGTTTCCAGTTGCGTTGTACCAGGAGCCGGACTCTTTCTAAATGCATTCATTGCGGGCTACACGTTTGTAAGGTCATAGTCTCCCTCAGCGCTCGTAAAGTAAAGTGGCGGTCACAGCACGGTCACAGGCAAAGATCCGCTCGGACACCGGATACCGATACTCTGCAACGCCGCGGAAAAAGCTTGACAGAAAAACAAACTCTCCGTTTTCGTGGGCTTGGGGACGCGAGTATTTAACGGCTAGTGCTGTCCAGCTAGCAGTATTAATTCTCTACTTAAAATAGTTCTCGTTTTAATGTGTTTCATTAGCTCGATGGCATGGCACTAGGCTCGGTAGGGTGGACATTACTATGCAACGAGATAAATTGTCGTGAGGAGAATGCGGTTTTCTTCCTCTCTGAACTTGTCGGAGCCGAACAAACTGCAGTGTTGTCGTTTTGTTGAGATGTCTTTGTTTTGTCTTTGTGTTTGTTTTCGTAGGAGCAAGAAGATGGGGTGTCCATGTCAAAGCCAGTTCACATGCGGTTTATGGAAAGGGATGTACAGATGAGAGGATATTTCATTGCACATGCCAAAGCATGATGACGAACTTGCTAGTTGGAGGCTTGTTTTTTTTATTCTCGCTCCATTTTATTTTGTGAGTAACGTCAGTCTTTCGTGTAGTGTTCTGTACATAGGACTGGGAATGACAGTGTACATACTGTATATGCAGTCGGTTTATTTTTGTTTTTATGCGAGGGAAAAGTGGGGCGGGGGCAGGAAATTGCCTTCTGATTTGTTGCATGTGAATATTTGTTTAGGCAAGTCTTGATGGGACTTTTTTTTTTTCTTTGCGGTTCTACGGTGCAGTGAAGTCTTCTATCTACTACGTTGTCTGCTTTGTTGGCAGATTGAACGAATAGAAATGCAGTTGACTGAAATAAAAAGTATAGATGTTGAATCGATTTTTGTTTTGCACATGTTTATATTATTTTTTGTTTTGTTTGTTTCTGTAGTTATTGTCACTACAAATTTATTTCTTATTTTGTTGGTGATCTCAGTTACTTTCAGTTGTCTTTGCATGCTTGGGCCATAAATTCTGAAATCTTAATTGGATGCTTTGCTGCATCTGGAATAGAAATAAAGTAAAAATTATTTCTGCTTTACAGGATTTTTTTTTTAAGGTTTTGTTTGTAAAAGAGTGCAACATGTTGCCAAGCGTAGTCTGCTGTCAAGTGTGTACGCTTCTGAACACGTTGCATCATGGCGCTTGCTGATCATCCAAACCTCGCTTCTGTGTTGACTGGGGAGTACGTTGAAAGGCCCGTAGCATGACAAGACTAAACTGCTGACTGCTCAATGTTGTCTCAAACTTTCAGCTGCGACTACCCGTTTTTGGCGGCGTTCTAGCTCAAGCTGACCCTTGAGTGTTCCAACATCTAAGCGGTGCCTTGCGCCGCCACCCGTCTTTAGGTTTAGCCGGTCGGTTCTAGCGTGTTGAGACCCCGTTGTCGTAGGACGTGTTGGCTGTTGAAAGCTTTCACAACAAAGTTAAATTGTTCATCTTTTCTCATCTGCGGTGACTCATTGTCCCAAGGAACCTGGAAATATAACTGGCCGTAGATTTTCCGGTGTTTGTTTATAAAGATAATGGGCAAATGTTTTTATTTTATTTTTATTTTAAAGTAATGGTGTATTTTGGTCATTTTTACCTACATACACTAAAAATGATTATTATTGATAAGGAAATCTCATGAAAAATTAAGTGCAAATCTAAGAGGGGAGGATTTCAACAAAAACAGTCCTAGCTGGAAAGAATATTTTCAGAAATCTGTGTCTTTTGGTTAAGCAAAATTTGTATTTTTGCCAGTTGTTTTTTCTGTCTTAATCGATTTTGTATTTTTGGCACCGACTGTTGTATGATTCGTTGGTCCTTGTTGCATTTTTGGCACCAACAGATATGTTATCTGTTTTTTGGTTAAACCGGAAAGTCTACGGCCTAAATATAACTTGCCACCCTTCAAAATTGGAGCAAGTGTATCGCTTGCTGCGTGGCGTTATGAAAGCTTACTTGTCGGAGAAAAGAGAAACTTGCAACTGTCCCGAAGGTATGTTTTTCGGAAGACAGGCTTCTTTCGAGAACTGTGCAACTTTTTTTGCACATGAACCGGGAGAGTAACTTTTTGAAGGCTCTTCGTTTTGTACGCCGTGTATACGATTGATTTCAGTTGAACTACTCGGTCGTCAACCTCGCAGATTGCTTGACTGATTTGCGCTGCTCTTTCCCCTGTGTACATATCGTAACTAGCAGCAGCCCCATACAGGCTGCTTAGACAGGCGATGCAATGACTGTAATATGCATACTTCGAAACACTTAACGCTTCACAACCTACGTTTCATCGAAAGCTTTACGTTGCAACGTCTCTCGGGTGCGAGCGCGCACACGCGGAGTGTGCGGAGGAGTGTGTACATACCACTGTAAAGTCATGTACCTAGTGTATTCGTATAACCCGGTTTCTGTACATAACGGGACATGTATGTATGTGCTTTAGCAGACGGGCTGCTGGAAAAAAATTGTTTCTGGAGCTCACAAGTGGCGATGCGTTTGCACATGATGCCGCGCACAAAAGAAGACCAATCGAAAGCTAGCTCGAATTGTGCACATTAAAGAGCCCCGAACGATATGCCTTCTCGACGAGAACGTTTGTTAACGAACTGCTCTGGCTGCATCCAGTGTAAATGGTTACTTTTGTAACAGGAAGATGGCGTTGCAGGGCGCTGTTGGTTTCTGGGGGAAATGCACAACTTTCAGTATTACAGACAATTCATTTTTTCTTTTTTTCCTTTTTCTGAAGGGGAGGGGGAAAGAGCTTAGTTAGGCCTACAAGAACAACACGACGACGAGCTTTCCATGTGTGATCTAGGAGTCGTTTGATGAGAGAATTGAAGAAGGCGGTCAATTACCAACGTGCAACTCTCTCCGCTGCACGTTTTGCCTTGCAGTTCTGAATGGGCGGGGCTGTCTCTTAGGCGACGAGAATGTTTAGCTGTATACCTCGCAATTCAAGTAACTTTTAGGAAATTTCTGCATTCAATTACAAAATTATATTTTGAACCGGCTTTTTTTCTTCTTGTATTTTAAAGGTGGTTTGTATTCAGACAGAGAGCGGCGACCACGAAACCTATTTTGGCAAGCACCTAGTTGGTAGCTGATCCTCCTTCCTGCTGAATGGGCAGGTCTTTGGCGTCGTTTGGGGGGTCGCCTAGTAGTGCCCTCTAGTGGATGGTACTGCCACTGTTGGCAAACAACGGAATGTTTGTTTGAATGGTGAGATTTGGAGGGCCCTGGAACCCCCATGCCCAATTCTTCCCTCAACTCTCGGACAGGGTCTGTTGTAGTTGCTGTTTCGACGGCTGAATAAAGAGGGTCTGATCCAAGCGATCGGGAGTTTGTGTTCTTCATTTACCGCGTCTTACCATTTCAGTATTCTGTCTTGTTCGGCTTTTCGCTGAATTTAACTTTACATCTCAGCATAGTTTCCCTTGTCTGTGGTGTCCAACAAGGAAACCAGATGGCGCCACATCCCCGCTGTCCGGTATGCGTGAGAGGAGCCCCAAAGGCGAGGGGTGACGGACGGAGAGAATGCATGGCGGTGCGTTGGAGTACGGATGCACGAGGCTTACGATGTGAAATAAAGTAATGCGCTTTGGTTCGTTTACCTGGTCGTCTTCCTCCGCGTCAAGAAACGACACTACAAGTCTGGCGACGAGAATGGGATGCCAGGGAAGACCGCAAGAAGATACAGCTCGACGGAACGTCTAGAGAAGACGCCAAGAGACCCGAGAGCAAGACCGCAAGACCACGCCGGTCGAGAGCTGAACAAAGAAGCCGCCCTAGAACCAAGTAAGCAGTCGCCATGGACCTTCGCGTCCCGAGCATTCCTCCGTTCGATCCGCATGCTGATCCAACTTCTGTGTCTCAGCGCTGGATGCGATGGCATGCAAGATTCGAGAATTACCTCATCGCCTCCCACGTCACGAACGACGAAAGAAAGCGTGCACTGTTGCTGCACCTCGCGGGAGAAGCCGTTCACGACATTTTCATCACACTCCCGAACACGGGCACTCTTTACGAGACCGCGGTCGAGAAACTGAAAGCTCGCTTCGCGCCAAAGAAGAACGCAGTTTTCGAGAGACGTGTTTCGGCAAGCGAAGCAAGAGCCGGCAGAGACTATCGACCAGTTTCATGTGCGTCTGCGGCAACTAGCCCTAACGTGCGAGTTTGCTGACGTAGACGGAGAAGTCCTGTCGCAGATTATAGAAGGCACCGCATCGACGAAACTGAGAAGAAACGCGCTCCGTGAACCGGACATGAAGCTGGAGCGGCTATTGCTCGAAGGGCACAGCCTCGAGAACGCTGAGAGACAAGCCGCCGACATAGAGAGAAAAGTGTCGGTGCCGGTGAACAAGGTATCACCAAAGAAGAAACCGTGGCCCCGGAAAACACAGAAAAAGAAGTCCCCCAGACGAAGACATGCACGTGTTGCGGGAGAGGTTGGCCACACGACGGAGGCAAGGAGAAGTGTCCAGCATGGGGATCAACTTGCCACAATTGCAACAAGAGAAACCGCTTCGCCAAAATGTGCAGAACGCGCAAACAAGAGCAAGTTGGAACAGTTCAAGAACTGGAACCAACTGGGAGCGAAGACGTTTCCGAAGAACTGTACTACGTGCACAAGAAACACTCCAAGATCCCCAGTGTGACTGTAGAAATAGAAGAGTCGAGATCGAAGTCTACGTGGACTCAGGAGCTGGAGTTGACGTAATGGGAGAAACAACTTGGAGGGACAAGCTTAAAGCACCTTTGGAAAAGACTGACATCCGCCTAGTGCCCTATGGAATGAAGCAACCTCTTCCGGTGGTTGGGGTGTTCAAAGCCAAGATGAAAGCTCGAAAGAACACCACCCACACGAGTGTATACGTCATCAAGGGGCATCATGCATCCCTTCTGAGCTACCAGACAGCAACAAGTTTGGGTCTCATTCACGTGCTGAATAGCATTGAAGAAAAGTCCCAAGTTGATCCTGTCAACGAGTTCCCCAGCCTCTTCGCTGGATTGGGAAAGCTACAGAATTTCCAGGTCAAGCTCCAGATAAAGAAAGATGCCAAACCAGTCGCTCGCCCACACAGAAGAATTCCATTCAAGATGCGAAAAGGAGTTGAGGACGAGCTAAAGAGACTAGAAGAACTGGACATCATTGAGCCAGTCAAAGGTCCGACCCCTTGGGTTTCCCCTATTGTGGTAGTACCGAAGCAGAACAACCCCCAAGCGGTGAGGATGTGCGTGGACATGAGAGAGCCCAACGTTGCGATAGAACGAGAGAGGCATGTCATGCCTACGGTCGAAGATGTCATTGGTATCCTGAATGGAGCCAAGTACTTCACAAAACTTGACCTGAATGAGGGCTACCATCAGTTGGAGCTCGATGAACCATCAAGGCAGATAATCACGTTCTCAACACACAAAGGACTCGGAAGATACAAGAGACTTCCCTTCGGAGTAAGCTCTGCAGCAGAAATCTTTCAAGACGTCTTCCGACAAGTTCTTCCTGATGAAGAGGGCATAATCAACATCAGTGATGACATTTTGGTGTCAGGGCGAACAGTAGAAGAACACGACAACAGACTTCGCCTGGTTCTAAAGGCCCTCCAGGATGCCGGACTGACTCTGAATGGAAAGAAGTGTGTGATCGGTGCAAGCACTCTCAAGTTCTTTGGACACGTGTTTTCGGCATCGGGCATCACTGTGGACCCAGCCAAGGTAGAAGCAGTCACTCGGATGGCCCTGCCGAGCAATCCATCTGAGGTCCGAAGCCTATTGGGTATGGTAAACTACAGCAGCAGGTTCATCCCAAGACTAGTGCAAATGGCCGAACCTCTTTGAGCGCTGACTCATGCCAAGAACGTCTTCAAATGGACCAAAGAGCACCAAGAGGCTCTAGACAAGATCAAGATGGAAATGGCTGCCAGCCATTCGCTCGACTACTATGACGACACCAAAGAGACACATCTCATCACAGATGCCGGTCCAAGTGGACTGGGTGCCATGCTTACTCAAGAATCAAGAAAGGGTAAGCTCAGCATCTTGGCCTACTATAGCCGAGCACTCACGCCGACAGAACAACGATATCCCCAGATCGACAAAGAGATGTTGGCAATAGTATCGGCAGTGGAACATTTCAGGGTGTACCTAGCAGGAGGAGTCTTCACAATCAAGACAGACCACAAGCCCCTAGTCTCCATCCTCCAGAATCCAAGTGCGAAGCTGTCAGCCAGGTTGGAACGACTGAATCTGAGACTGCAGCAGTACAGCTACAAGGTGGAGCACATCCCTGGAAAGGACAACCCCACGGACTACTTGTCAAGACACGTCCGAGACTCTGACTTGGAGTCCAAAGAAAGCAGAGCCACTCGAGAATATGTTTGCTACGTGTGCACCACGGCTGTGCCAAAAGCGATGACAATGGAGGAGGTGGAGAAGGCCTATGATGGAGACCCACTCATGCAGAAACTGAAGAACGCCATCCTAGAA
The DNA here is from genome assembly GCA_037355805.1 of Ixodes ricinus. Lineage (NCBI taxonomy): Eukaryota > Metazoa > Arthropoda > Arachnida > Ixodida > Ixodidae > Ixodes > Ixodes ricinus. The sequence goes on along the minus strand of JAZHYW010005308.1, from coordinate 14,757 downwards.
GAGGATAAAAGGGCGTCAGACAAGATGTGGGGAGAAGAGACGCTAAGGCCTTTCGTTCACATCCGTCAAGAGCTCACTGTCACTGACAACGATGTCATCCTGAGAGGCACGAGACTAATACTCCCAGAGGCTCTACATCTGAAAGCGATAGAAATCGCTCACAGAGGACACCAAGGTGTCGTGAAGACTAAGCAGCTCATTCGAGAGAAAAACTGGCTCCCTGGGTTGGATAAGAAAGTAGAATCTGTGGTGAAGAACTGCCGAGCCTGTCAGAGCACAGTGTCGAAAGAGAAGCCACCACCACTCAAAATGACGGATCTTCCTGCTGGTCCTTGGCAGGCGTTGGCAGCAGACTTTGCAGGTCCCTTTCAAGGAGGAAAGTATCTCCTGGTTGTAGTGGATGAATACTCACGGTTTCCTCTGGTGACGACGCTGCCATCTCTGAACACTGAAGGAGTAACGTCAAAAATGCAAGAAATGTTTTCCGTCCACGGCCTGCCACTGAGCATCAAGACTGACAATGGACCGCCGTTCTTCAGTCAAGATTTTGCCAATTTCATGGCCGAAAACGGAATAAAACACCATAGGGTGACACCGCTGTGGCCACAGGCTAACGGGGAAGCGGAACGGTTCATCAAAAACATCAAGAAGACTGTCAAGGCAGCGACAGTAGAGGGGAAAAAGTGGGAACCTGAACTGCAAGAGTACCTGTTGAACTGCAGGGCGACGCCACAAGGGACAACAGGTCTCTCCAGCAGAACTACTCTACGGGCGGAAAATGAAAACGAAGCTCCCTGAAGTCACCGCCACAACGAATGATGGCCAAGTGAGAGAAAGAGATCAGCTCAAGAAGGCACAGATGAAACTGTATGCCGACAGGAAACGCCACGCTGTGCCTCATAACCTTCAAAATGGAGATCTCGTGCTACTGAAACGGCCCGTGACTCTAACACATGAGTCCCAATATGACCCAGACCCTTATACGATTACACGTGTGCAAGGGACAGCTATAACTGCACAAAGAGGTGGCAAGAGAACGATTCGAAACTCATCATTCTTCAAGAAGATCGAGAAGACTTCTGAAGTTGCAACTGATGATGACTTTGACAATCCAATTAGAGACTATATGCCCACAGATCAAGACGATCGACACGCTGACCCGAACGCTCCTGGCGACTCCATTGGTCCGCTTGAAGCAACCCCTCAAGCTCCACAGAGACAGCTGCCAGTCCGATCAACAAGGAACACGAGACCACCCCAGTTGAAGGATTATGCAGTGGAGTTTCGCTGAGAAGTTTTCTTTTTAAAAGCAAGAGAGGAAATGTGGTGTCCAACAAGGAAACCAGATGGCGCCACATCCCCGCTGTCCGGTATGCGTTAGAGGAGCCCCCAAGGCGAGGGGGTGACGGACAGAGAGAATGCATGGCGGTGCGTTGAGTCAAGGAGGTTGGAGTACGGACGCACGAGGCTTACGATGTGAAATAAAGTAATGCGTTTTGGTTCGTTACCTGGTCGTCCTCCTCCGCGTCAAGAAACGACACTACATTGGCAAAGAACAATGAACAAAGTTTAACCAAGTTTCCACTTTTACGAAATGAAGTATGCATTGGAGAGTAGACAAAGTGGCCAAATTTACTAATATATAAAACTACCAAATTATGCTTTCGAGTGTGCCTTGGCGTTACGTGCCCTACGAAATTATGCTTTCGAGTGTGCCTTGGCGTTACGTGCCCAGTGCGACACCAAAAACTCTAAAATGTGGAACGCAAGTTTGTCTGCTGCTTGCACATTGTTGCGATGATGTTAGAACGCCGAGCTCCTATTGGCTGGCTGAAACAACGTGGGTAGACCTCAAGGCATCTATATAAAATGGAGGAAAAAAAAAGGTGCACAGTCGGGTGTAGCCACGTGGCTTCCGCCACTCACTCTTTCTCACTTCTCAACCTCCGTGGCGGGTTTCGGTTTAGAGCAGTTGCGTTTTTTTAGCTTTATTAAAAATATACGTGACTCTGTTGCAAAATATTAATTCGGTAGTCTTCCGACACCATAATAAATCACCTGGCAAGAAATGAAAAATACATTTTGGGGGGTGTTAGTGTCCATTTAACAACGGGCAGGAGAAAGCCCCATGACGTTAGAAAAGCATTGAACTCTACCCACTCTCCTTTCAATCAAAGCCAATCGGAGCTCGGTGTCGTTCTGACGTCATCGCAACTCCTCGGACTACTTGCTCTCCGCATAGAGGTACTTCGAATGCTGAAAGTATATTGATTTAAACTACAAGCCAACAAACATAGCACGCTGCAGCGCGGATAGACAACTCCTGTATTTAAAAAACGTTAAAAAAAAAAGAGATCAGATTTTGTTTTATAATGATGTAGCAAGTTTCAGGCTTGTGGGGTTCCTGCAAGTGCCCGGATAGCTCAGTCGGTAGAGCGTTAGGCTTTTAACCTAACGGTCCAGGGTTCGAGCCCCTGTTCGGGCGGCGCTCTTTTTAAATGCAGAAGAGAAAAAACAAAAAAAAATAAAGATTGTCTTTTCACTCCGTCCTAGCATGACGTGGCAGGATGAAGCAAAATTAAAGGAATAAGCTCGAAGCGTCTTTCCTAACGTCATGGGGCTTTCAGCCGCCCGTTGTTAAATAAACACTGACACCCCCAAAATGTTTTTTCTTCATTTTTTGCCAGGTGATTTATTATGGTGCGGGAAAACTACCGAATTAATATTTTGCAACAGGGTGACGTATATTTTTAATAAAGCCAAAAAACACAACTGCTCAAACCGAAACCCGCCACGGAGGTTGGAGAAGTGGAGAGAAAGAGTGAGTGGCGGAAGCCACGTGGCTACACCCGACTGTGCAACTTTTTTTCCCCCTTTTTTTTTTTTTTTTGCGCGCAGCAGAATGAGCGAATGAATTAAACGTGATATTGAGATTCTACCCTAGTCCGGGTTATCTATCTATGGGCTGACGTAGCTGATATCAGTGTCCACAGCCGACGACATACGTGGAACATGTCGCCGTGCGATTCCTTTGCAGTTATGTTTGTTCCGCTCGCTGTTCTGCACTTAAAGTGAGTTGTTTGTACATTGAAGAGTTGGAGATGAGTAGTGAGTGCTTGTGGTGAATTTCCGTGATCGGCTCCGAAAAGAATACCCCCAAGATGTTGCGTGAAGAGCTGCCTCACGTATCCTGCGTCCGAAAAAAGCGGCATTGTGCGGCAGAGTCTGCACAAGTTTCCGAAAGATCAACGGGATCGGGAGATTCGGGACCAATGGCGGGCTGCAATTCCTGTAGAACATTTACGGGCACCTCGGAAAGTGGATGCTACCCGATTTATATGCTCCTTGCATTTTGTGAAAAGTGATTACATTGGGTCTCGCAGGTGTCAAAAGGGAAATCCCATACCATTTAGTTCAGCGACGTCTCGTCCACAAACTTTCTTTTTTTCAGTGATGATTGTAAAAAAAAATGTAAATATCACAAAATGTTTGAAAAAAAAAAAGCGTACGCTTACACGGGATCGAACCCGGTTCTGCCGTGTGTGAAGCGGACGTCTTTCCACTGAGTTGCTCGAGAAACACTCCGTTAGTAATAATGCAGCCGGTCAACTGTAGGTTGTAAAGTTTGCTGCCGATTTTCCTCCAGTCAAAGCATTCCCGGGTCGAAGTCGGGCAGCACCAGATATTGGCCACATTCGCACCTAGCAAAGAAATCGTACGCGTGCATATTCAACTCGAAGTACGCACTAGTGCTTGACGTTTGCGCGAGCGATGTCTTCAGCCACGAGAAGGGGCGACGGGTCGGCGACGTCTTCGTGCAAATCGGCTTGGTGGTCGGGCGTGTCGTACGGGATGAATACCAATTCTTTTGATCGGTCCAAAATTTCTCTTTCAAAGGAAGACAGAATTCGCCGGTACCGCGAACGACAGTTCTGAAGTAGAGGTTCCACTCTCGGCGTCCGCTGCCATCGCCGTCCCCGCGAGTCCCACGATATGCGAAACAACGCCATGTTGAGAATTACGCAGTGAACACACAGAATGCTTCCGGTTCCCTGCGCAACTTTTTTTAATGCGAAAGCATTAACTGTCCCATGGAGCGAGCTGACGTCATCAATTTAAAGCGCGAAGACGGCACCCAGTTTGAAGCTGATGGATTTCGCCTTCGGTTCCATTGGCTGGCGCGCGTTGACGGGGGCTCTTATTGGCCGCTGCGTTCGTCAGTTTCCCCGACCGCTCACCCCATGACGCTGCGTGTCCATCAGCGCGCCGTTAACACGGAGCGTCCAAGGTTAGCCTGCCAAGGGGAGCGCGCGCGCTGAGGGGCGACGAAACGTACGCAGCAGACGAAAAAGGGAGCGGACGAGCGGCTTTTTCAATCAACGTATTTGCAGCTTTTAGAAGCCACAAAAAATGAGTTTCATATTTTTTCCTATTTTTAAAGGGACACTGACATTCCCCAAATTTTTTTTTCATTTCTTGACAGGCGATTTATTATGGTGTCAGAAGACTACCCAATCAATATTTTCCTACATTGTCGCGTATATTTCTAATGAAGTAAAAAAAAACGCAACTGTTCGAAACCGAAACTGAAGGAGAAAGGTTGCGGAAGTCACGTGGCTGTAATACCTTTTTTTTTCCCGAACAAAGCATTTGCAGCTTTTTAGAAGCCACAAAAAATGAGTATCGTATTTCTTCTCTATCTTTAATATTGTGTGCGTGCATTCGATAACCTACGACTTTGGTTATCTTTGGTGGTTGTGTATAAACCATAGAAAACAGCACGTGGCAACGGAGAAGAGAGTGTGCGCGACTCAAACCGACCAGTTCTGGATCGGATGTTGTCGGTCGGAAAGAAAACGAATTTCGAGCCGCGAATTGTTTTCTGGGTAGTGGCGCTCTCATATGTAATGCGCACATCAAAGCATTGGCGAGCATAAATACCCTATCGGTCTCCTTTAAAAGAAAAAGAAGCCTAGTTAGAACAACTTTCTGTCGCGGAGGGCTCTGTTGCCGAGGCCGTAGCGGCCTCGACCACGACTCCATCTGGAAACACTCCAACACGCATCTTCTGGAGGGCCGACTTTCAGCGGCGCCTCGTGCACTCTCAACAAAAGGCATAGTCGTAGGGTACGAGCTTTGGGGTAGTAAAAGCCGTCACAGATATCGCTACCCCCACTTAGTTATACTAACGACCCCATGGGTCGTCACACGGCACGCAATCAACTTGTAGTCACGGCGAGCACCCCCAAAAGAAACATGGCGGCTGGCAAGCGACAGTGGAGCCAACGCCATTGGTGGAAGCAATACGAGTAAGGCCTAGCGAGCTGGACTGCTTTTGCTAAAATACGATTCTCAAGTGCGTACGCCCGTTCGCTGCCTTCCGTGCGTGCTAAATCACTCCAAAACGCGCCTCGAAGCACCGGCACCGCACCGATTACGGGTGCGGCGCCTCGCTTTTTGTTTGAAGCATTTTTTTTATCGAGTATGCTCGATGAATGGTGCCAAATGAGCCAGTGAAGGCGAGTCTTATATCCCGAGACAGAGAAATACTGAAATACACAGACATGATCCCTATATATCTGTGTACGTTCGTCCTGTCCAGCCTCAGTCGTGGTGTTCAATACTTCATACTTCACTGCACTTGAAAGCAAAAATTGGGTATGACAGGCGTGCAAGTTCGGCTGAACCGAGGAGGCCATTTGCAACTGATCTGCACGCAGAACTGACCGATCACATTTTTAATGAGAGCACGCTCTTTACTGAACCGCACAATAAAAGAAGACAAGAGTATCTCGCCCGCAGAACATTCAAGTCAACTCACGCCTGTGCGTAGCTTCCTGTGCATTTCTATAGATTTGGTTAAATTTCTCGAGCACGACGCCAGCGGCCAGCTGTTTACTGCTGTACATGGTAAAACCAGCGACGGAAGCAAAAGAGGACAACCGCGATACTTTTATCTGTCTCGGGTTTTAGTAGGTGCCTACCAAGGTTGCCTGTACTCTTTGGCAATGTTTGTTTTCTGACAGTTTAGGCGAACTGAGCCACACGCCTGTTTCGACCGGTTCAAATTTGAATAAATTGTAACCGACGCACAAAGAAAAGAAGTTTCAAGTACTTTTTGAGATTTTTGAAGTGGCTTTTACTATTGAACAGCGGCATGCACTTGAATGTTCAATTCAAGAGTTTATAAAACGTGGCTACCCCATGCTTGTCACCTGCCAACAGGGTGGTAACGCTCAATGGCTCGAGCCCAGTGGGTCGTTAAGTAAGCCTGTGGGGTCGTTACAGCCGTCAAAACGCATGATGACGAGAGGGGTGCTCACTTTTCTTACAGTAATGGCGGGGCCTGGAACTCGGTATTTTTTTTTTCGTCTTTTTTGTCTGTATTATGGTGAATTCCACTCGTAGATCCGGAGCGCTTTCTAAAATCCGCGAGGGAGGCAAAATTCCGCTCCGTGGGACACACTCCGAATCGACGAGCGGAAGATGAACTCGCCTTTTTGGAGCTACCCCTCCCCGCTCCCACTGCTCCCCCTCGGCCGTTCAAGATGGCCGCTGCTCGAACTTGACGAGCCCACCGACGCCTCAGCCGACTGATCTTTCCGACGACCAGTGACAACTGTCATTGCTTAGCTGCAGATATACCACACGACACAGGACGGGCGAAAATATCCACTCCACGGAGCCCATGTCACAAATAACGAGGAAAACGTCCGCATTCGGCACCGTCACATACCTTTCGGCCGCCTCGAAGCGGCGGGGCACGCACAGCGATTGCCATCGGTGGAGTTCGAATTGCTGATACGACTTTAATAAACACAGAGGTAACAAACCATCACTGGCACAGTCGTTGCCTAATCTGTTCTTGCTTTATTGCGCGAGAAAACGTAGGCGGCATGCAGCGTAAAAAAAGTAAACAATCAGTGGCGGCAAAATGAACAGGCCTAACCTTGCGTCGGCCTCCTTCCGATTTTCTGCCGTTCTTTTTCTCGTTCTTCCTCTCACGATCACAGATGTCAGCGCTTCCGATTTGTCACGCTCCTGTCCCGGCTTTCAACGCGAGGTAGAAGCGTCCGAGCCGTCACAATCCCGCGTAAACAACCGATGCATCCAAGAAGACCCATCTCGACCGACTCGGCACCGTCCCCCGTCCCTTCGTCGACGGCGCGGAAGCGCGGCCGGCAGTGTTGCCACAGCTCCCCAGAAAATAGTAGTAGATTTCAGCTTGAAAAATCAGCAAAAATCAGTAGATTTCTAAATTTCGGTAGTATTTTTTTTCTATTAGCTTGTTTGTGTTCTACGGTTACTGCATTGATTATTTGTACATCACATGTGAAAAATGCCACAAAAAACAAAAAGGAGCAGTGAAAAAGAGTAGAAACTGTATGCAAATCTAATTTCCCAAGACCTCTTCCTGCAATATCCGGAAGTCAGCTGCCGCGCGACTATTACAGAATTACCAGAAATCACTTAGCCTTTATCGCTTAGTGGTCTGCTCAATCAAGTAGTTTCACACTTCTTGTTCTTTGAGTGTAAAATTTGTTGCCAGAATTTTTCCTCAAAGTTCCCATATCCCGAGGTGTTTTAAAGGGAAGGGCCCTCCAATGATTTTTCGACTGGTCGAAAACTTGCGCTGAGATAGACCTCAGGCACCTCAGGCAACGTAGTAACATGGAGAAAAAATAGTGGTGGCAAACTTCGCGTTATTTCGCGGCATGAAAGGCTCGAAGCGAGGTGCGCCCTCTCAGATGGCCAACCGTGCCGTGTCTCAGTAGTTACTAGCATTTGACAAGCCTTCTCTCCCTTTCCCATTCTGTACACCAATCCACAAATCCACCCACGTTTAGTTTAACTATCCAGAGAGAGAGAGAGAGAGAAAGCGTTGTGAATGAAGATGGGGGGGGGGGGGGGCAATAGTGTATGCGCACTGGGCGCTTTTGTCACTCCCCTGCATTGTGTTGTCACTTGTGCGGGTACACCCTATTGGCTCGAGATATCACTTTCCCCCCTCATTTCCTCTTACAACGCCTACACACACACACGCACACACGTGAAATGACCCGCGGAAGTGCCCCGAAATTACTCGAGGGCGCGCCTTGGAGCAAATAGTAGTAGTTTTGGACCACGTGTAGGCAAAAAGGAGAAAAATCAGTAGATTCTGTGGTATTATCACTGAATCAGCAGAATTCTGAAAAAATCAGTAGATCTACTGATAAATCAGTAGGAGTGGCAACACTGCGCAGGCCAGCCGTCGCCGGCAACGCCGCGTTGCGCATGCGCCACCGTCCTGGGAGGGGAAATGACGTAGCGCGCTCTGTGGCGCTCTGTCAAGTTCCGGGTAGATCTCTCGAATCCCGCAGATCAAGTTTGGCGGAGTTGGAGGCGCTCCACGGGGCGGTAGCTGCCAGAGATCTACGAGCGGAAGATGACCAAGTCGAGCCAGATCTGCGAGCGGAATATGCGCGCTCAAAATGGAGCGCTTTTGGAGCGCTCGAGATCTGCGAGCGGAATTCACCATTAGATTGTGTTGGCCAACGTTGGCGTTCGCCAACGTTGGTGTTGGCGCCGCGCGGGCGCAGCCAATACCATCTGGTGTTGGCTGCGAAAACTAAAAAAAAGCAAACTAATAACGAATTGGACTCCTTTAGTATCCTTTACATAAAGAAAAACATATTACAGCGTGAACGCACTTGAAACCAGAAATTTCGATCAGTTGGCATGCACCCACGGATAACAGAAGAACCAAACGAGGTAGGAGTAAAGCATTTCTATCCTGGGAAAAGTGGCGCCATTCAGTGTTGTGGAAATGCTCAAGACACGTGCCGCGCGCCACTTCTGGGAAGAACACTGCGTCTGAAATCTAGCTCAGTGCTGCGCTGTGCCGCCATTATCTTCCCAAGGGCTGCACATGCCTCGTGCATCGAAGCACCCTTCGCTACTTTTGAAACATGAAGAGACTTTAGAGGTTGTTTTGTTTGTTTGTTTATTTCTGGGGTGACGGGAAGGGTGGACACCAGGAGATTGTGGGCCTCCGTTGATGGGGCGAGTCACTACCTGGTGGATTAGGGAAGGGGATGAAAAGGGGAATAGGAGAGAGTAAAAGAATGAGGAAAATGGCAATCTTTGCATACTGTGAGTGCTATGCAGAGAGGCTCAAGGAAGGGACATGAAATGTTCAGCACAGCGCCACCGCAATAATGTCACCGTCCCCGCCACGCCGGGAGCAGACCCAAACCGACCGCAAGGAAACGCTCCAGCCTTCCTCCGTGCCCTACTGCCCGGGAGTTTTTGTTCCAGCGCGGCACCCACATGACGGCCGGCCAAAACGTCGCCCTTCCTCCTTCTCCGGTGCGGCCCCAGCCCTGCCCCGGCAACGCAGCAACAGAAACGGCGCACCGCGGCACCGCTATGTTATAACTCTCTAGTCACTGTTTCGCTGAAAACGTGAGCAATTACCAGCATCTGGCCGACTCCCTAGTAAAGTCAAAGTCTGTCTTCAAGGCCTGTTTCTCGAAGGAATCGTAGAAGTGCACGGAACGCTCTTTCTGTCGCCCCCCGGTGACCCTCAGGATTCAATATGTCGCTGACAGTGGCATGTACAAGTCCTGCTTGGGCGTAACTCTGAAGAAGCGTTCTTCTGGGTTCTTCATGAGCAGGGCACAACAGGAGCGCGTGCTCCGAATCCTCTGGATCCCCACAGTCTGGACAGTTGGGGTCTTGTTTGCGGCCCATCATGTGAAGCCGCTTTCCCGTGTATGGACACCCAGCCCGGAGTCTGTGTAGCAGTGAGGCGTCGGCACGTGGAAGGTTCCGAGGAATCGTTGGAGGCGGCTTGCCAATCGCCACTCCAGGATGTGGATGAAATTGCTGAAGCTCATCATGAATTAATCGATGCGCCTCGTTGAATCGGTCCAAGAGAAACGTCGGCGCCTGATCGTCATGGGCCCTTGCAGCCAGTGTGTCTGCTCGCTCATTGCCGGAAATTCCAACATGAGACGGGATCCACTGCATGGCGAGGGTCCACCCTAGATCCTCCACTGTTTGAGCCTCGAATGCAACTCTAGCCAGTAGTGGCGTGCGTTTATCAGTTCGTTGGAGCTGTTGGAGTGCACCTTTAGAGTCGGTTAAAATTACAGCCTTAGTGGGCAACGTAATGTTCTTGATAGACTCAAGCGCTCCCAAATTGCCACCAGCTCTGCCGTTGTTGATGACGTCACAAAGTTGAGTCGTCCAGCAACATCAAAGTCCATTTCTGGAATTGTGATTGCAACTGTTGCTGTCTTCTTGGCCCTGTTGATCGATGCGTCTGTATATACCTGAATCCAGTCCTTGTAGTCGTCATCTAGGCGTTCTATAGCAGCTGACCTCGCAACAATTGTCAGTACATTTGCTTTTCGCTGTGGAAGAGGTAGACTCTCGCATATCACCAGTGGTGGACGCGTCGAATGCGGAGGCAAAGAAGGAAGGAACTCTCCAGGGCCTCCAATTTGTCGATCGAATCGCACTATCAAATGCCCGAGGTGAGAGTTTCGTCTAGCCCGAAGGTGAGATAGGATGCTAGACTCCGAGGGCACACCACTCATGCGACTAATGTTGCGCATGGCTCTCTCCCCCAGTCTTAGAGAAAGCGGCCATTCCTCGGAAGACACAAGTGTCGCAATATTTTCCGCCGAAGGGGGAGCCCCAAGCAGCAGCGAAGAGCAATTCGGTGGAATGTGTCAAGTTCTCTAATTTGGGCTCTTCCAATGGCTAAAAGAGGTAGCGAGTACAGGAGCCTGGACATTATGAGGCCCTTATAAAGTTGGAGAAGAGCGCGTTGTGGAGCGCCCCAAGAGCATCCTCCAAGTTGTCGTATGACTCGCAAGAGCCGTCGGCATCGACCCAGTGTCCTACGAACTTCTGGCCTCCAAGTCACGCGGTCATCCAAGACAACTCCGAGATAGGTGTGTTGTCTAACCCTTCTCAGTGGCATCCCAGCAAGTTTCAGCTGCAGTGCGTTTTGTGGTGCTCGACCTGCAGGCCGGTATAGAAGTGAAGCTGTTTTTTCAGCTGAGAGGGTAAGGCCCAATCTCGATATCATTAACGCCGTGGCATCAACGGCCACTTGAAGGCGATTGCGAATTGCGATCGCGTTCTTCGAGGGTCCGACGCACCAAATTGCAACATCATCCGCGTATATGGCCATTCTTGTACGGAGATTGGAGTGTCCTGTTGGTAAGCAACCAGGGAGGGTAGCCATCGCTATGTTGAAAAGTATGGGGCTCAACACGCTGCCTTGAGGAACTCCTCGGTCTGTTGGACGGGGTGAGCTGACAGCTTCAGGCACTTTGACGCGGAAGGTTCGTCCAGAAAGGAACGCCTTGATGAAGGAAAGAATCCGTCCACCAATTCCGAGTTGCTTCAGCCGGTGGATGATGGTGAAGTGAGGGAGAGTGTCAAATGCACGACTGATGTCTAAAAACACACAGTGTACCATCTTCCCTGTTGCTTTTGCCTCCTCGAGGGTTGACGCGATATCTCCAATGGCATCGCCGGTGCACCTTTTTGCTCGAAAGCCGGCTAGTTCTGGTGGAAACGCTCTCATCCTATCCAATAACCAGGTGAGACGTCGAAGGACCATCCGTTCAAGTAGTTTGCCTACACAACTTGTGAGTGACACTGGTCTGTAAGACGACGGCAGCGCGGCCGGTTTTCCTTGTTTGAGTATTGGGATGATAGTTGACTCCTTCCACGCGTCAGGAATGATGCCGGTTGTCCATACGACGTTCAGTTTTTCAAGAACATCAAGGTGGTAGGCAGGATCTACGTTCCTGAGCGCTTGGTAGGTTATACCATCCGGTCCTGGAGCACTCTTTTTGTTACACTTGTGAAGGGCTTCAGTGAGCTCCGCCAGAGTGAAATCGGAATGGCTCGCCAACATTGCCTCGTTATTTTGATCTTCGGTGAGTGGAACTTGAGGTAGTCGTCCTAACTGTTCCCGGTACTGTAACGGAGTGGATGAGTGCCGAGAAAATTCGTCCGCTAATACCTCCGCCACCACTGTCATGGGCCAACCGGACTCGATTGCAAGACCTGCAATGGGATGACGCGGAATTTTCGCGCCGGCGAGGGCTCGAGCGAGTCTCCAAGCACGTCTACCACCACCAGCACCGCCAAGCGATGCGCATCCGTGTCTCCATTGCCATCTTTGAAGTTTTTTCGTATGTCGTCTAAATTTAGCGTCGATCCGGTTGTAGCGCGTCCAGTCCCATGAGGCGTCCGTGCTAAGTGCCCTTCGCTGTGCCTGTCTTCGGGCTGCGCGGAGATTTAGCCATTCCAAGTCAGGTGCAGGGCATGTAACGGGCACCGTGACAGAGCGCGTGGCAAGTCGCAGGCACTCCGCAATACAAGATGTTAGATCTTCATAGTTGCCACTCTCAATGGCGGAAGCAACATGCTGACGAAATAAATCCCAGTTCGTCACCTTACAGGTTTTTAGGTTTTTGGGGCTTGTAGTTGGATGTGTCACACTGATAGGCACGTGGTCACTTCCCTCTGTGTCGGGTCGAGCCGTCCATAACCCAAATATTTCGGATGACGCCAATGTCAGGTCGATAGTAGTGGGGCTGAGCCCTTTCCTACGAAATGTGGAGGACCCATCGTTTAGAGCTCGAAGTTGAATCTCTGCCATGGTAGCCTCTAGCTGTCGTCCTCTGGCGTCCGTCCGTCTACCACCCCAAGCCTCGTTGTGAGCATTAAAATCTCCGCAGATGATGAGCTGACCGCGGCTTCTCTTTTTAATCTCTTCCAGCACTTTTGTATTCCAGACTCCGTGTGGCGTGATGTAAGCTGAAACAATCGTTGTTTCGCACCCTTTTATTCTAACAATCACGCCGGAGTACTCCTCCATGGCCGAATTCAAGTCCGAAAGGTCTATAGGGTTATGATATACACCATCACGTACAAGTATCGCCACTCGTGACCTATCATTTGGATTTATGGGGGCACTATGGTAGAACACATATGGAGAAAGGCGCTCTTCTCCAGGTACGACATTCGTTTCTTGAAGAGCCAGGACGTCAACACGCTCAGTTTTCAAAGATTCGCGCATCGCTGGTAGGCGCGTGCGCAGCCCATTTACGTTCCATTGAAGAATGGAAGGAAACACTGGACTGCGCCTTTGTTGACGAGTGCTATTCCTTTGGCGAGATATTGGAGCTCTTTGTCTGTTCAGGGTCTTCTGCCCACGGCGTCGCGCATTTGCGTTACTTGGTCCCCCTAGCATGCTCCCAGAAGGGGAAGCATTGCCTGCAAGATTGTAGCAATTGCCCGGGCCCACGAGGCTTCAAATTTAGACAATATTGCCAGGGATATGTTTGCAACTGTCTTGATAATGGAGACCCAGGCGGGTGTTGTTGCGATGGGTAAGCCTGAAGTCTCGTCGCTTTCTTTCCTTTCAGTGCTTCGTTTTGTTGCCTGACGCCTTAAAAGCGCCTGCGAGGAAGGCTGCTGCGTCGACGACATTGGCCTTTCGTCACTTGGGACATCATTCGGTGGTACTTTGTTGATAACGATTTTTTTCTGACAGTCCTCAGCGACGACAGAAGCGTAGCTTTTGGCGCCTGCTTTAGAGATCGTTGGCTCTGATTCGTCTTGCATTATGATCTCAGCGGTGCCAGTTTTTTGTCTCTTTTGGGGATCTAAGGCTGACTTCGCTTCGCGGAATCCTACTGAATTCTTCTTGGAGTACACTATAATGTCACGCTCTTTAATCCATTTTGGACAGTCATGTGATGTGGCTTGGTGCTTTCCACTGCAGTTGGCGCATTTCACTGTCGTGGACTGACATTCAGCACCCGTCCCGTCATGGTGTTGCCCACAACGGCAGCAGGCCTTCGGACGTTGGCAGGCGACTTTCTTATGGCCAAATCCGTTACAATTGTGACATTGTAACGGTCTGTCTGTGAACTGTGAGACTGGATAACGAACGTGCCCTAGAAGCACGTAGCTTGGCAGCTTAGTGCTGGTGAAGGCGACCTTCACGACGCGGGACCGTCCAAGTCTCCGAACGTTGGCAATCTTGCAGCATGTGTCTTCAGCGCGAAGATTGCGCGCAATCTCGTCTTCTGTGATTTCAGCGTCGACGCCTTGGATGACACCATACGAAATGGGCCCTGACAGTGGTGAGTAGGCTCTTACTGGAACAGCGCAGAGCATTGCAGTGTTCAGTAGAGTTTTCGCTGCCTGCCCGTTGCGAACATCAACAGCGATCAGGTTCAGCCGGTCGTTGGGGCGCACTTGGATGATGCATTCTTGGCAGAGCTTCTCAAGGGCTTCGGAAACTTTCAGGCTGTTGAGCGCTGTAAGTCTGGTCTCCTCTTTGACAGGAACGAAGATGACGGTGAGGCTGGTGTTATCTTGCTTCTTTGGTTGTTGCGGAACGTCTGAAGACGAGTCGCTGTTCTTTGGACGACAGCGCTTCCTGCCGGATCTGCGCCATTCGCCTCCGGAATCTTCGCTCTCCATGTTGGCGGTCTCTGAGCAGACAGATCGACTGCAATCCTGGGATTCATCGAGTTCGCTGCTGGCCGGGTGTTGTGCTGCCGTGATGGATATGTCGTTTTCGGAAAGAGACGTACCAGCATGCATCCCTTCTCTTGCTGTGCAGGGAGCTGTCCTAGCTCCTGCCGTCCAAGTAGACCCCAAAGTCCAAAGGACCGACGAAGTCGCGTAGAATAGTAAATTTCAGAGATAGGAGCTTTTGCGTTCCGGCTCAGA